>BLKR01004741.1:0-99232 GCA_011170035.1 Teleogryllus occipitalis | reverse complement strand
AGAGTCTAGGCAGGGGGCAGAGAAATGATGGTCAGCTTTGTCTTGCTGAGATGTTTAGTTTGTTCACATATGAGTGAGACAAACGACTTCGTGTTTCCAACAAAATGTCCAGTATATTACGTAAATATTGTGTGCACGTAATATTGTAATATAATATGTAACTATTTATCTTTGCTAATAACATTTTTTAGAGCAGAATTTCTTTAATTTCACAATTTCTGTGACAACTTCATTGCTTTCGTAACAAGATAAACAATATTATTATTAATTATTAATTAAAACGACTAGTTCATTGCCTATTCATATGTATGTACTTCATACCAATGGATTGTCAAAAATAATTATGTTGGTAAGAATAAACTGATTAAATGAAATTTATAAACATTGAAATGATGCTTACAAATCATTTTAAAATCCTCTAAAAGTATCACGACAACATATCTAGACTTAAATTTTTTATTCTAATAGATTAATGGGTAGGAACTACTTATTTATCCTTCCGGGTGAATGTTTGTCAACATGGCCGCTTCCAACATTTTGTTGTTAATAGATTGTGTTATTACACTGATTAAATGTAATTTCACCATTCAGAGTATATCAACGCAATTTTTTGTTTTGTGTATTTTGTCATAAAAATAATAGAAAACATTTCTATCAAGGGAAATAAATACATTTCATTACAGACAGAGAGAGAGAAAACTCATTCGCTCTGAAACGTGTTATTTCAGTACTGTTGCATTTTGTAATGTAATTTTGTGAAGTTAATTAATGACAGCATGTTTTAACAGTCCAATATCCACTTTTATTTTCTCTGTAATGTTGGCTAGATATGTTTGCTATATGAGACGTTTATCTAAAATAAATATTGTATTATACACCATTGATTCTCACTTTATATATTAGTTGTGCGTTGATATGATTTACTAACTTTATCTTAATATTTTCCTTTTAAAATAATTTAAAACGATTACCGAACGATATATACTTCTTTAAATATTTGCAATGTATACATGCGACAAATTGCTCACATTTTAGTTCCTGATGCATTCATTGTGGAAATGAGTTAGTTGGGATTTCTATATTATTTTGATTAAATTGCCAACAATTCGAATAACAGACAAGTTCTAAGAATTCTGTCAGTCTTAAGTGATGTGAGTTCTTGTCATTTCCTTAACCAAAGTCCTGAAATAACTCGGAATGTTTTTTTCAATTTCTTTTCTACTGTAATGTGTACAATTATAATATTTCTAAATAAGATTTATTCTTTGAAAACCAATACAAAAATACTACAAGAAACATTTAAAAAAACATTGCAAATACGGTAAATATTATCTCAATACTGTTTTGAGTTCTCAAAATATTTTTCTTTACAATGATTACCAATGGTAACAAAATGCGTTTGACACACAATCAGCTCCATTAGCGCAATATATATATTCCTGACGGGGTATTCATGCTGTCAGTCGGGACTTTGATATGTGGGTTTTATTGATTGTTAGTGATTCCGGGTTCGTCAACTATTATGGTCATTAGTCCCGTAAGTGTAACGCGTGTTTTTGCATGGTAGGTGGCAGTGATCTTTCCCCACTGAATGGCGAGATCCGGTGCCGACCTATCATCGACTAGCGGGTTTTGCCACAACCAGGTATCTCCCACCAGCATAGCACCGCCCCAGCCAGAACAAGCAATAATATCCCTATCGGTTTCCCCGCATGTGTGCTTGTGGTGCTCATGTTACTGTGTGTGTATAAGGGGTGAGGATAGGGCAAGGAAGAGGAAGGAAAAATCGCGCGCGGTCCGTTGATCGGAGAAACCAGGAAAACTACCGATCAGAGCAACCGACCGCTAGAATTCTCCTCCAGACAGCGGCTGAATTGTGTCTAGCTTTCTAGCTAGTGTCGAAAATCCAGCCACGGTCGGGACTGGAAACTAGGATCTCCCGGTCAGAGGGACTGCAATGACATCAGTTGATGTCCTGAGTCATCTCTCCCGGTATGTGGGCTTGAGATCGGCTGCCAGCTGCACAGAGGATGTTGACAGAAATCCTTATCGAAGGTCGATGGCGAGCCACCTTCTCACTGCCTCCATGTTGAAGCTAACGACGTGAGAGCCGCCAACTGCACTCATGTCGTTATATACGGGTTTGAGATCTACCGCCAGTTGAACAAAGGACTTTCGAACCTCACGCCCAATTCCGCCCAAAGGTTTTTGGCGAACCACCTACCATTGTCTCCATCTTGAAGCTAACGACGTGAGTGTCACTAGATAACTCGGGTCGTAGTGGACGTTACCTCTTCCAATAAAAGTTTCGACCGCCTACTCCCCCTGTCCGGTGATGTAGTCTAGTCGACAACACGTTCGCCGTTTCGTCTGCGAAGGGTCATAAATAAACACCGGATTTCCATGCAGTAAAAATGTCTAAAATGTGCCGTAAAAGCACCAAAACGTGTAAAAACATGCAATAAACATGCAATAAATATAGAATATAAAAACTTTGCAAAATGGTGTTATGGAGCCTGAAAACTCCAGTATTGTGCATTGTACAACTTATTGCACATTTTGGCTGTGAAAGTGAAGATGAATGAAATATTATAATTTTGGTGTTGTAATTATAATTAACATTGTACATTTTGTTTGAACAAATCATATTTGATATTTTAAATATTATTTACACACAAAATTAAATCACCACAAAAATGCCGAAAGTAAATACAAAAATACATTCAGAAACCAAAAATAATTAAGTTGTACAATAAATGTTCTGAATTGTTTTCATTTTAATTTAGTTTCTGCAAAATTATTACATCTTCTACCATCTAAAATGCTTCCTGTGTACAAATTGTTGCAGATTCCGAACGTAAAAGAGCTTCTTTTTACATTTGGGTCCGCAAAGTCTTAGTATTAAGGAGCATGCGTGTAGCTTGCAAGTTCTCACCAGCAACGCTTACGCACAGGTAGGCAACCCGCTATTCACGTACGTCAGGAGTGATGCATAGGCAATCAACACCAAGTGGTGACAATAGGTCATGTTGTCACACAACAAATATTTGTTCTTACCAAATACAGAATATCAAATTCTAACTACTTAGAATGCAAATGGAGTACGAGTCATATTTAATTTTCTATTTTAAATCTTCGAATGTCCAATATTAATTGACCAAATAAAGTGATGTCCTGCTCCATGTTCGCCCGGTAACATTTCCGCTGAGTGTATGTTTGTTATTCAACACGAAACGCATTGTTTTATTTTCTTCAAATCAGCCATTAATTTTCCTTTAAGTTTCTAAAAACTATGTGATTTATTTCTATGATTTATATTTTTTATTCTCATTCAATACAGCCGTTTTAAAGGTTTCATTTCATTTAATGAATAGTTCTTTTTAAAGGTTCTAGCCAAAGGGAACTCGATCATTCAGGTCTAAATCAGTATCTAAATCAGTAAGTGTGTGGGTTGCGTAGTCATCAAAAAACGCTTGTTGGATTCACTGGCGCCGTCAGAGAGCGTGATTAAAATCAGTCACTCTCTGAAAGAGAATCCTAACGGCCGGCTCCTCTGATCGATAAGTGTTAGTGGATGAGTACCAGGCAAATACTAGAGCAGTACCCGAAGAAACGTACAAGATTGCACTTTTCTCCCTTATACACACTTAATTTTACATATGAACCGCCACCTCCCTGTTATAACATGCACTACACTTGAGAAGCTAATGATCAAAGTATTTGATGTTTGATAAATGTGAAATACTCTCTCACTTGGGTTATTGACGAAACCTTAAAGACTACGGCGTGCAATCTTAGATTTTTGGCCAACAACTTTACAGATCTAATAGTTTACATATTTGAAATGTATTACTGATCATATATGTTTGATTCTTTACTATATTATTTAATAATTTGTCTATAACCTTTAAACTATTCTCACAGTTGGTGAACTTTTTTCGAAGAAAAGTGAATTTAAATCCACAAGTTTTTAATTTCTTAACTTTTCATGTTGTAGAACACGTACGTAGGCACTTTTTTGTAATTCTTAGCTGTATGACGGTTACAGAGATGATATCTGTCTGCTCAACTGCGTCTCAAACGCATCTCAGTATGGCTTGCAGCTTCCCGAATGCGTCGCAAGATTTCCCCGAGTTTATATTCTTCAGTTGATGTCCCATAAAGTTGTTTTCCCTCATCTCCTACAGGATCTTCATCCTTGGATGCAATAAAACGCCAAATTCATGAATTTTGCCTCTATTATGATCATTCCACAAACTTCTAGAGTTTTTAGAATTTTCATCGGAAGAAGTTGCCTCATAAATTGCTCTACAATGCACGAAGTTTAGCGAAACCCGCCAGATAGAATAAACTGACTACAATTTTCAACTCTTTCTAGGAAACACCCTATGTCTTACAAAATGTTTACTTAGAAATAAACAGACTTAACTACTTTAGATTCATATGTCTGTGTGCATGGCTGTGTTCATATGGCATATGTTTGTGTTTCTTGAAGTGAAGCAAATCAGCTTACAATGAAGAACATCGAATTTATATTGATGCTTTTGAATTCATGCAGTTTTAATAACTAATTCTGTACCTACATTTCAAATAGCTTTTTCAAATCAATTCTAATAATTTTCTTCACAAAACTACTCTTCTGTTCACATCTGATCATGAACACCAAAAATGGAACCTCAAACTGCCAAACCTGGTTTTCGTGACTAAAGTGGAAATAGTGTTTACTACTTTCGTTGTTTCTTTCTCTGTGTGATTTAAGCTTCTCACATTTCAGTGTGAACGATCCCATGCTGTTTTAGTAGTCTTTTGTTATGCTAATTCTTATCTAGCCCTATCTGCTATATTTTGCGAGTATTTTGTATTTTTGTACACCATAAATCACTGAACTGCGATTCGTCCTTTGATTCTTATCATATGAAAGTGACACAAAACACAATAATTCTTTTCACGTCTGCGGGATTGTGCGTCCCAATCAATCCTAACTGCAATAAAAAAAATCTCATGCTTGGCACTGTGATGTACGATTCCGGCGAAAACTTGTTTAGAAGGGGGCGCGCAGGATCCACTACACTGGTTTGACAAATAATTTCATATTTTGGATTTTTTTCAATGAATCTATAGAACATATTTAGACGATTTAATAACGCGAGATGAGAAATTCTTCAATTAGCTATTATAAAAGTACAGCTACTTCAGTAGTAAAAGTACTTTTAAATAACTATAAAACGAGGTCGGAGATCACACACAAACATCACGCACAGAAATTCCGTCTTCAATCAGCTAATTATGCTTCAGGTGCGATGAACTGTTCCGAAGAACACATATTCAGAAATAATACGCATAAGATATACTAATTTTGAAACGACGCAATCAATTGTAAAACCGAGGATTCGTTCGAAAGAAGCACGTGCAAAATTTTCTAGTCGGTTTGGAAAATAATTTCCAATCCATATTGTATTAGATATTTCATTATTATGTGTTTTCAACTTATGAAGGAGAATAATTTGATTTTTTTCTTGAAATGTATAAACCCAACCATAAATTAATTATAAAAGTATATTTTCTCTGATGCGCTTCGGTTGGCTCTTAGCCTGCTAGCTTTTCGAGACGCGAACCTGAATTCGATTCCCGATCGGGGCAAAAATAGAGTTGTAACTTTTCATTATAATCGTCTCAGTTTTTATGGCTGTGTGACGAAAGAAAACCAAGGCAAACCGATGCGAGATTTCCTACTTCAATTTAAAAATTAATTTCCAATGCATCGTTAATTAAATATTTGTTAATAGTTTTATCCGACTAATGCAGAATATTATCAACACGATTCAATATAATAAAACTATATTTCAACTTACAAATAACATAAAAATAATATAACACACTTCCTATACGTTCGGTGCCCGCGAGGTCAGGCGTTTGATGCAATGCTAGCTTCAATCAGCGATGTCGTGCTTGTTGGTGCGTGGACCCGTTCCGGCGCGGACCCGTTCAGAAGGAGGGCGTGCGTGGGAGGGGCAGGGGCCAGGGAGAGCCTGGGAGGGCGTGGTGGTCGGGCAAGGAGTCCAGAGGCAGCAGTGGAGTCAGCGGAATGGAGGACGCAGCCGACAACTACGAATGACACATAGGTACCGTCGTATTTCTTTAGAAGTCGCGTGTTTCATTTTGCCTCGGTTATGCCCCAGTACATTACAAATCTTAGGGCATATATCTGAGGAATATCAATTTAAACAGTTCATATATCTGCCGTTTGCGTCTGCTGTGGAATTTAGGAAATTGGTGTGTTCGAAAATGTCTGGACGTGACAGCTCGAATATGAAATATTATTAACTAATCGACAATATTTGTTTCATCATCCTCCAATAATAATTTTTCTACTAATAATAATTGTAATAATAATAATAACAATAATGAACGTTGTACGACATTTAATTAATATTTTCATTCTGACTTCTTGTTCGTAGATTCATTTACAATTTTTCTTTCCGCTTGAATATTTTTGACTTGTATAATTTTTAAAAAAAGAAACAGTACGTGACCGTTAGTCATGTAATGAGTTTTTTTTATTTTTGCAATCTTGGATTTTTTGAGGATACCTCTCACTAATTAATTAAAAGTAGAAAAATGAATTGTAAATGTTTTAGGGTAATTAAAGAAATTAACCTTTGTCACAGTCAATTGAGTATTTTAGAGTAATATTTGAAATATTAATGTTTGTTATTAAATATTCCAAGAGTACAATTGAATTTTTTCAGATTTACGTTATTTGTAATACGTGTCATGAGTAGAACTGGGAAATTCATGCAATTGCAAAGAGGATGTCTTGCCACGCAAGGTCCATCTGAGGATGCCCAAAAAAGTGATGGGTGTCAAGTCTTGAAAATAAACAGATAACAAACGATATTACTTAGACGGCATTGCCATTAGTAGTCAGAAAATTATTGTGCATGTTTAATCTGGTGAGCTGGTGTTCATCTTCCCCGGCTGGATGGTGAGATCCTGCCCCTCGAACTTACTAATCAATCAATAAATGGAGCAGTAAGGCATCTTCGGTTGGTTTCTACCCTGACCATTTTGTACCGGCGTGTCACCGAGAGCGGTAGCTCAGTGAACCAACTGATGTCACTGCAGAACCTCTGACCAAGAAGTCCTAGGTTCGAGTACCGACGGCGGCAGGATTTTCGACACTAACTAGGTCGATTTCAGCGGCTTTCTGGAGGAGAATTCTAGCGACCGGCTGCTCTAATCGGTAGTTTTCCGTGGTTTCTACGATCAACAACAGGTGAATACCGGAGAAGTACCCTAACAAACAGGCCACGGACCGCGCGCGATCTTTCCTTCCTCTTCCTTGCCCTACCCTCAACCCTTACACACCCACACACACACACACCTACACTTACATGCACTACGCTATCACGCATGACGGGAGTGCGGTTGGGGACAGAACTTTTCACGGTTTGGGCGGTGCCTCGCTGGTAGGAGATACCTGCTTAGGGAAACCCCCGTTAGCCGACGTTAGTCCGCTCCGGATCTAGCCATCCAGTAGGGGAAGACCACCGCCACCTCCCGAGAAAAAAACATGCACTATTTTACGGGACTAATGACCTCAGTAGTTGACGCACCAGGAATCACTAACAATCAACCAACGTACCGGCGTGTCGTAGCTCCTGCTATGGGCGGTGGCGAGGCGCCGCGGCCGCCCCGCGCACTTCACAGATGAGCACGTGCTGCCGAGGGGCGAGGCCTGCCTGCACAGCGACAGCAGGGACGTCCTCGACAGCGCGCACAAGGTCTCGTCCGCCGAAGAGAGCGGGGTGCTGCCGGCACAACACAAGCCATTGTCAATTGAATTGATGCCTTATTTTACGTGGAGAGACTCAGGCCACGAGTTCTTCTCGTCTGTCTCCCTCCCCCCACATTATCTGGTCTCCCGTTATCGCTCCTATCCCTCTCCGCCAATCGCGGGCCGCCTGCCCTTCTCCCATTGGTCGCCGCTGCGGCCAATTGGTTCGCGAACCCGCCCAATATATTGCGACACGCTAGCCTCTCGGTATAGCTCTGAAGAAGGTCACAGCAAGATGGCCGAAACGTCAGCTCCATCGACCATGACGTGGCTTATCCCGAACAGCCAAGAATTCAACGACTCCGGCCGCGGAAGCCTACGACTCTACAAGCCTACAACTCTACTCTTCTGTCTGACCACGCAAATTTCACTACGCTCCTTTCACCAACTAGGGGGAAAGAAACTATTACTTGGGCGAAGAAACAGGCAAATAGAATTTATCTCAGAAGCTTCATTTAGGCTTGAAGATCTTTTATATGAAGTAAATCTTCTAATATGGGCAGCCGGCTTTACTTCCCTTCCGAAGGATTTTTTCCTTTAAAAATCCACGGCTTCAATGGGGTTTGAAACCGCGAAATAGTGTATAACAATCCGATACCCTAACTGTTACACCATCGCCATCGTATTGTCACTTCTAATCCAAAGTCATTTTTTCATCATTTTTCCACGGTCAGTTTTTCATCTTTTTTCGTTGGCACAGAAAAGTGATGGACCAATCTAGATGTACGAGTAATTTCGACGAAAAAGTTACCATGCTTCTTTTTCAGTTTTATCCAGTTTGACAACCGCGCTCCTGGCGTCACTGTTTGGAACTTCTGGTTATGGTTAGCTGCGCGTGTGGTGCGAATTGTTTCTTTTCTACAGTTTTGAGAACGTTCTAATGTGTTTAATTGCAATGTGAAGTTATTACGTAGCGTGAAAGTATGTTCTGCTTTCTAATGTCTCGTTCCGTGCCCAGTCCTAATATAAGCTAATTTAATGCAAGAATGCAAATGCAAGAATTTGGGCCAGTCTGTCCGCAATGAACAGCTACAGTCACCGTGTGTCATTCAGCTTTCACTAGACTAGAGCCGACTGCGTCCGAGCGTCTCCCCGCCTACCTTCCATTGGGCTTTTTCGACAAGCATCGAGACACACCGGTGGCTTGCAGGTAGGCCCTCGCCTAGGGGATGGCACGTGTGACGCTCAGTTAAACAGGAGGTGCCTGAAATCGTAGTCCAAACCTGGATTGGTTTGGATTGGATTGGGTTGGATTGGAGGGGGCGTGTCACTCACTTTGCGGGCGTGATGGGCGGCAGCCGCACCCTCCCGGCCACCCACTCGCCCTCCTCCGGCCGCTCGCGTCGCTCAGCGCCGCCGCCGCCACCGCCACCACCGCCGCCACCCTGCCTCTGCCCGTCGTTTAGGTCAGGCAGCTTCCGCGCGCGCCTCCCCTGCGACCCGTTGTGCAGTTGATTGTGCGTTTAGGGCCCGTAACGGACATTATGGCTCCAGGGGAAAGAGAAAGGAAGGGCATCATATGGACCCCGACGGCGGCAGGGTTTTTGAATCTTGGCTTTTAAGCTAGGTCAAATTTAGTCGCTGTCTGGAGGAGAATTTTAGCGGCCGACTGCTCTGATCGGTAGTTTTTCGTGGTTTCTTCGATCAACACCAGGCGAATGCCGGAGCAGTACCCCAAGAATCGAGCCACGGACCGCGCGCAATCTTTCCTAGCTCTTTGTTGTCCTATTCTCACCCCTTACACGCACCCCTTACACTAACATGCACTACACTACCACACATGCCGGGAGACCGATCGGAAGTTTAGAACTTGTCCCGGCTGGGGCTGTGCACATCTGCCGTCGGACGAAGATCTGTTTCATTTGGTTCTGTCGGCTCTATTTGTCCGAAATCACCAGGTGAGTCAAGGCCGACTGCAATATCAAGACTATTTCCAATACATGTAGATCTTGAGCGCGTTTCTAACAAATACTTCCAACAATAAGCAGTAGAATTTTAGAAATATTTGACCGAATTTGGGTGGAAGATTTTGGTGTTTTTCGGATGAAATAATTCGGACGACTCGCAGTCGTCCGGTAGCGAGCACCAATAATTCGGCTGCACTGTAACTCTCGCTTTAGTCCCATTAAAGAATGATAGATGCAAAATGTGCAGTCAATGATTTTTTTCTTTGAATAGGGCTAAATCAAGCATACCAAGCATGCAAGACTAAAATGACGTCTTTCTACGAACATCAATGAAATCGTGAATAATAATTGATGCGAAACAATTAAATGACAGTGAACTGTGGTCAATATGATAGGCCACAAATATCCCCTAGCACTAATTTTTAAAATAATCCTTCAAAAATATCAGTAGAATTTTATGTTCAGATATCATAAGGAGATACCTGCTATGTTCCCAAAACCTATTGTTGTAATTCTTATTTTACAAGGTTGATATTCACTGGTTTCTGGTGGTTTCATCTCCCAGAGATCACTTCTGTTATCTTTATCTCTCGCATAAGTTAAGTGAGGCCTTTAGGGGAGAGGGGGTCAAGCGAAACTCGCCTAATCTTACGTGGGGGAAGAGGGGGTTCTCGGCAAATATCACGCATATGATTCTTCACGACCGTTTTCTGCCTCCTCCATACCCTATCACTGTGGTTGATTGGCATCCGACCATGAAAAGCATGATGAAAAATAATTTGCATCCTTCCTGATTTGCCCCTGGCTACCCATTCATCCTTTGCACGCCTTCATGAGCATGCCCTAAGAGGTATGCCCTATATCAGCATGCAAAAGAGGTATTGCCCAAGTGTACGTGGTGATAAAAAAAAAGATCCTGCAGTACATGCGGTGTCTACTTTTCATCCATCACAAGAGCTACTGAGCACCGACGTGCGGTTCAAAATGCACCAGCACGCAAAGTACGACTCTCAAGAATCGTATCACGTCGAGCTACTGAGCTTCTGTGTGCAAACGACAACGATTTAGAGTGGTTGAATCACAGCAAAGTTGAAGGAGAAGATGAATTTACGAAAACTCGTGAGCACATGTTGGTTCCAGTAGTCACTCTTGAGACCGCATATGAGTTCCCGTAGAAGGGGACTGAATTACAATGAATTATTGCAGTTTTTATAAATGCAATTATATTAATTGTAATTCAGTCACTCAGTTTTCTAAATACTAGTCATATCTAGTCTTAAATATAATTAATTTATTTTTTAAATAAATCCCATCATGCAATCAATCATAAATTAATGTATTTACATTAAAAATACGCATTTTGAAAAATCTCACGTGAGATTAGAATGCGGGAGCAGGTCGAGCCAAATCTCACGACATCTCACCAGTGGGGGGGGGGGGGAGTGGGAGTCGAAAAATCGCCAAAATCACCTCATGTAATTTATGGACGGCCCGTTATAGCGATGATCAAACCCACTCGATTTCATCTGCCTGAACTAGGCGTGTAAGATATCATTGAAGTTCTAAGCAATGAATAACCACGTTTAGGTTCTGCTCCAAACGTTTCTATTTGACAGTATTTTTTTACGTAAAAATCTCTCTTTCGTCTTTCATTCATTCTTTCTGAATTGAATTGAATTTGCCTTATTTTACGTGGCGAGACTCAAGCCATGAGGCCTGCTCTTCCGTCTGACCACGCAAATTTCGTTACACTCCTTTCAACAAGAGAAAGAAGGTATTACTTGGGCGACGAAACAGGCGATTTGAATTTAGCTTAGAGTCATCATTTAGGTTTGAGGATCTTTTACATGCAGTAAATCTACTAACATGGGACAGCCGGCTTTACTTCCCCTCTGAACGAAGGCGTACGAAGGATTTTTTCGCCCTTAAAATCCACGGCTTCAATCGAGTTTGAACCCGCGAACTTGAGTATAGTATTTCGATACGCTAACCTCTACACAGTCGCCGCCGCTTTCTTTCTCTTCTGTGCTGTTCTGCTTTTGTCTAATCCTCCACAATTTCCATCTGCTATGTAGATAAACACACCTACTGATTTTCAACCCCGTGAACGATGTTTTGCACTCATACCGACTACTCAGCAGTTGTGTTCCGAAAGCTGTCTCCAGGCCAATCGCCCGAGTTCCCATCATCCAACGACACAGAGTCCCAAGGGGGTTCTCAAAAAGCCTCAAAAACGCCCAAAGCTCTTTAAATGTCTTTACTTACACCTATTTCGATCGTAGTTAAGACACTAAAAAATATCGTTTCAATTGAAAACACAATATGGAATGTGTATTAATGTACATAAAGTAATTAACTTAAAGAAATTGTTCTTGTATATCGGTTTTGTCAAGCATTAAAAGTGTCATACTTTAACAGCCGTGTTTTCTGGGTGGAGGTGCCTCGATATGTAATCGTGTGATACATTGTGAGGTTGTTGAAGTAAATATCTTTCATTGACAAAAGACTTAATGAAATAAAGAGTCAGAACACGTTCATTTTGTTGTCATAGGAAATGCAAATATACCCGGAGAGCCATTTCAATATCTCCTGTAAACTATGTTGTGTTCAAGCGCTCGGCGTATGTCGCAAGCAGAGATCGTCCTGCGGTCAGATCCTGTACATTCGAGGACTCCGAATCCCGAAACGACTCGACCGCAAACTTCTGAAGTTGACAACCTATATAATACCGTTCAATAGTAATTTCGATGCAGATGCATCCACAAATGTGGTTGCAAACTTGCAGCTGGGAATTTATAAACCGGTCGTCGTTCTGCGACCCAGCAATAGCACTTTTTGGTCATAATTTAGCCAAGTAAAAAGCAATAAACTCTTCTTGCTGTACCGGCTTCTATGTTTTCGTTTTTTTCAGCAGTCACTTTCAAGAGAATGATGGAACAGAACTTTTGACGATGTACCAAAGACCGCAAGCAATGGTGTCTTTCTAATCCTCTGCTCAATCTAGTTTTATGGCCGGACACTGTGTTTATTCTCCAATCCCTAAGTATCTCTTTGATCTCCAATGACACGGACTTCAAATACTCTTACATAAATATTCAGACAAGACGCATTGATCTGTAGCGCAATTTGGGAGAAAGGAAGATTGGGGAGTGAGAGACAGATGCAGACAGACGCAGACAAGACAGACGCAGACACACGCAGACAAGACAGACATATGCAGGGAGATAGATGCACGCAGATAGACAGATGCAGGGAGATACACAAATCCGGGCAGAATAACAGATGTAGGCATACATGCAGACAGACAGATAGATGCAATTACACAGACAGACAGTTGAATACAGATAGATGCAGACGAGCATTCAGGCAAATGCTGACTCACAGATAGATGTAGGCAAACAGATTGACAGATGCAGACATATAGATAGTCAGATGTAGGCAGAGGGACAAAGCAGGCAGAGATGAACACAGATGAATAGGCAACAACAGGCAAAAAACAATCCAAGCATACAGATCCAGACAGGCAGGCAAATGCTGGCAGAGAGATACAGGCAGACAGAATAACAAATGCAGGCATTTATGCAGACAGATAGATAGATGCAAGTACACAGACAGACAGTTGAATACAGATAGATGCAGACAAGCATGCAGGCATATGCTGACTCAGAGACAGATGTAGGCAAACAGATTGACAGATGCAGACATATAGATAGAAAACACAGATAAATAAAACACAGATAAGACAGACATAAAAATATGGCGAGACTTAAATAAGAGTTCCCACTCTACCTGTCCTTGCGCTGGCCCCAGCTTCGAGCTCTGTTCCTCGGGCAGTAAGCACGTCTGCGTGGTTATCTCGATCATCTTCTGGAACACGGCAGGTTGCCCATGCCGGCAACACCGCCACGGCGATCAGAGCGGCATCCTACTGGCTAAATACAGGGTAGTAAGATAAATAAACAATACTAAATAAAACGCTGCACCACTTCGTCTAATAGCGTTTTCCATTCGCCGCACTGTTGCGCACCCAGGGCGCACTCAAGGCAGCATTCGTGTTCCACTCGACCGCTAGAGCGCACCAGTGCAAAGAAGCGCATGTTCCATTCGCACAATGACAGGGAACCAGGGCGCAGTCGGGGCGCCCTATCCTGCACTGAGGAGCTCGTCGGTACAGTCCATTTCACCTGGCCATTTTGAGGTTACGTATGGAAGTTATGAATTTTGACTTAGGTTCGTGGTGAAATTTTGAAGGCAATTGAGGATCTTCTGTCACGCAGGGACACTTCGAATGATGGAGTATATCATGTTGTACAAGAAATGTCTTAAAATAATTTTTGTGACTAACGCGAAATTCGGGAAATTAGTTTGTGTTTTCGTAAAATTCAACCTTGAATTAGTTTATGCTAACAAATCCAGTGCTATTTGGTAATCAAAGTGTAGATACATCTCAATTTCGAAATGCTAATATAGTAAAAATAATAATGGTGACTAATTCCCTTACAAAATCATTCAAAATATCAAGAAATGTTTCTCGCACACGCATACATACGCCAGTGGAAAAGTTCGTGTTAATTTTTGTATGGTTTTCAATAACCAAATAATTCTGCCGAAGCCTTCGGTTCAAAATTTAGTTTTCTGTATCGATCACTGGCAAATCACGAGAAATGAAATTTCGACAGATACGCGTTTGAAGTTTTCGGAAGTTTTTAATAAAGAAATCACACGTTAATAATTTATGAATTAAGAAGTAAAGAATTACCAAGCAATTTCGTACAAATTCTGTTAAAAGAATAAAAATTATAACAACGATTACAACTCAATTATTATTTTTAGAGTTTCATCAGTGTGGCAAATCAAGAACGCTTATCTATAATCTCATTGCGTGGCGCACATGCACTGACTCTGTTCCGAAATCCATTTCATTCGTGGCTGCCCTTCACGCGTGTGGGACAGCACTGTTGCGGAGCGATGACGTTTTTGCTCTGCACTAGGGTGGAGTTTAGTGCAACGAATGGAGAACGCTGTAAAAAGGAATCTACACGGAATAACGTATCTAAAACAGAATATCTTAAGGTACACCGCTGAAATTTTCAAACATTTCATTCTGCGAGTTCAGACCAGGAGCTTAAAGGAAAGAAATCTCGTTTATAAATAAATGAGCTGCATACTTCGACCCTAAATTAACGCAAATAACCCAATGAGTTGAAAACAGTCAATATGAATACAGCTAAATCAAACAGCCTCAAGAAAAATGGCAAAAATTGCAACCCAGACGAAGCAAAAACAGTAGTTTATTTGCATCTGGGGACGCTAATGATCAAGTTATTAAAAAGGAACTCAAGATACTATTATAAAAGTTCTAACTAGTTTAATGTCTGCTGCAGTATTTTAATGTCTTCTTCTATGGCGACGGAGTTAATCTGCAGATTAAATTGTTTATTGCCCCAGACCTAAGCGCGGGTTTATTTAGGTTAATAAAAAATCCTTAACGTACGTCAATCGTTAAGAGTAGCTATTCGTTGCTCTATTTGTTGCGTTATGGCAGTACAGAAAGACGAAACTTCATTATCACTTGCCGGTTAAAATTAGCTATAAATAGAAAAGCACAAATTAACAATGTCAAGAAAAATAAGTTCAACATAATTCTCAGGGAAGTAATTCTTCGTAATTTTGTTTACTGCGTTTGTTCGTTTTTAACGGTTCGACGTCTTACAATCTATCATTCGGAGTAATTGAGGAGCCAGTAGATGCGCCTCGTTTCCCATGTGAGGAATAAATGATTTTCCGTGTACACCCATGAAATTCTAAGTAAATAACCAAAAAATATTCTGCGTAGGTTTATGCAACTAAAACGTAAATTTTTGGCTATAAGATGGTTTTAAGCTATAAAGATGATGAATAGCTCACTCAGGTTCTCTCGTCAAGAGAAACTTCAATGGCGTTGTTTTTAGTGAAATCCTTATAGAATTTAGTGAATGGATTTTAGAAAAATCGTGTTGGGGAGTCACATTGTACCTTCTATGGTAAAGTGCTGTTAAATTATCCTTCCTGACATAACGAGGATCGCGACGATTTGATTTACAAAATATTTTAAACATGTTTTTATTATTCGTAGAAATAAATATTTTTACCGTGACCACAAATAAAAATGTTGAACATGGCAACACACGACAGATGATCCGAGCTAAGCTGTTGTTCAATTGAATAATTTATTAGTGATTCCGGGCACGTCAACTGCTGCCAATAATCCTGTGCGAGTAGCATGTGTCCCTCTCGCATGTTTTATTGCGGGAGGTAGCGATCGACACCTCCCGCTGACTGGCGAGATCCGGCGCCGACCTACCTGTCGGCTAGCGGAGTTTTTTCCAATCAGGTTTCTCCCACCAGCGTGGCACCGCTTCAACTGGGCTCTAAGCTCTCAACTGCTCTCAGACATGTATGGTAGTGAAATGAATGCGAGTGTAAGTGTGTGAAAGTAAGGAGTGAGGATAGGTCAAGGAAGAGGAAGGAATGATCGTGCGCAGTCGGCTGGTTAGGGTACTGGCATTTGCCTGTGTTGATAGCAGAAACCATGGAACACTACCGATAAGAGCAGCCGGCCACTAGAATTCTCCTTCGGTCAGCGGTTGAATTTGACCCAACTATCAGGCTTGTGTCGAAAATCCTGCCACTGTCGGGAGTGAAACCCTAGAAGCTCCCGCCCAGTGGCACTGGTGTGACATCATTGGTTGCCCTAAGGCACCTCAGCCGGAGAGCTGTTGTTGCCATGAGCGAGGAGACGTACCGGGAGTGGTGGCTCAGTGCATCAACTGATATCACTACAGCGCCTCTGACAGGGAGGTCCTAGGTTCTACTCCTGACGGCGGCAGGATTTTCGAAACTAGCTTTTCAGCTAGGTCAAATTCAGTCGCTGTCAGGAGGAGAATTCTAGCAGCCGGCTGCTCTGATCGGTAGTTTTCCGTGGTTTCTCCGATCAACACCAGGCGAATGCCGGAGCAGTACCGTAACAAACGGGCCACGGACCGCGCGCGATCTTTCCTTCCTCTTCCTTGTCCTATACTCTCCCCTTAAACACACACACTTACACTAACATGCATCACATATTCCGGGAGACCGGTCGGGAGCTTAGTACTTGTCCCGTCTGGGGCGGTGCCCCGCTGGTGGGAGAGTCCTGTTTAGGGGAAACCCCGCTAGTCGACAGTAGGTCGGCGCCGGATCTCGCCATCCAGCGGGCGAGGATCACCACCATCTTCCGAGATAAAAGCATGCACTTCACGTACGGGACTAATAACCAAAGCAGTTGCCGCGCCCGCAAACACGAAAAAATCAGTCAATCAATCAATCCCGAGGAGACGTACGGGCTTCTGCCCGCACCAGCACTGCAGCGTGGTCTTGGTGCGCATGACCTCGTGGATGGGCACGCCGCGCAGCTCCACCTTGCAGCCCGGGTGCACCCACGCGCAGTTGGGCGTCTTGGGCAGCTCGGGCAGCGCCAGCGCCGACAGGTCCGGGGTGGCGGGCGGCGGCGCCTCCGCCTCCACCGCCTCCTCCTCCGCCTCCGTCGGCGCCTCCGTCTGCACCTCGCGGCTCACCACGCTCGGCAGGCGCGGCTTTTTCCTGCCTGCGCTCGCCGCGCACCAGGGATTCAAGGACGAAATTTCATTCATTCATTCATTTATTCATTCATTCATTCATTTTTCGTTTTACATCAAAACAGTTAAAAACTGTGTGTGACTTGCTAGAGGTGAGTCACGTAACTTTAGCACCTCCTGTAACTTTTGAACAATTGAAGATGTTGAAATGCAGTTTTCACGAAAGTGCATGAGAAAATAGGGCTAATTGATAGTGTATTTATTTCTATTATATCACTTGTATTTTACGAGATACTTCAGGCAACAAAAGACAATTCCAATGATATACATATTGTCGTATGTTAGATAAGGATTTTTTGAGAAATTTTGATTCTTTTGCGACCAGTTCTTAACGGATATTTTGAATGAAACAGACCGCCACAGAAGGTCACGCAGCGCTCCATCAGCAAATGGAGGAGAAGGACAAAAAAAGTACATGCGGTTAAATTCAGGCGCTCAGGATAGTAACGGCAGACCCGAACACACGTTCAGTTATAAGTATAACGGGAAAGTGCTGCCATATACCTCATCATATGCTGAAATATCAAATATTTTGGGATTGGGCAAACCCTCAAATTCCAACTTCAAAAATTTGTCCGGAACGTGAACGAAAACATAAAAGATCACGTTTCTCAAAACGAACGTTTTAATTGGGATCTACCGTTGTTAATCTGAGCGCCTCAATTTGTTTCGTAATAGTTTCATTTTATTTATTTTCGCCAGAGGAGAGTGAAAACTCAATGTGACGTGCGTGGAAAATCTACGCACGTTTTCTTGAGTGTTTAAATATTTTTCCCATCCTTTTATTATACATAGCTTAATTAAGAATCAACGCACCGACACACCGAGGTTAGCAATATTTAAAAACTAGAAATTTTGTATACTGCGCCGTAGAAAAATTTATTTGCATCGGTAAATGAAATACGAATTTGTTTTCATACTATAGCTAACAAAACAACAAACCACACCCCCGGCTGTAATACAACCACAAATAACAAATGAAGAGCTTAACAAGACGTGCACAAAATCCGCGCTACATTTAAGTTTAGAAGCAAAAAAGGACCTTTTCAGCTTTTACTGAACGTGTCAGGGAAACTGGACTGATCGAAACGGGGGCCATTAACGCAGAAGCTGTAGTACTTGTTTTTGAATAAATAGTCCTTTTAAAATTATACAGGACAAATATTATAGCTTATGAATCAGGCCTTAAAAATGTTAACAGTCCATCATTCGCTAATAACAATCGTAGCAAATCAGTTGTATCAAAAGATGGCGGATGTATATAAAGTGATCCGTTTACTTGTGGAACTCAACCTCCACAAAAATCTGTAAACCAATACAAGTGTCCATGTATGTTCAAAGACTCAACTACTTTTATAACAATAAAATAGTATCTATTGAATGCCTTCCTCCAGGTCAAGTGTCTGAACTATCCACAATAATGTATAATATTATGTAAAATAACCTACTGTATTTGTCATATTGTAACTTATTGAAACATACTTTGTAAAGGCTTAACATACAAAAATACTTTGTAAATATATGTGACTCTGTATTACAACCTTGTGGTCGCTCAAGACCTAGTTGGTTATGCGACCTTTATAAATAAATTATATTACAAAAAGATGGCGTTCGAATGCTTCTGTTCCAAGGAAAGGTACTTCTGACTACTATACTTTGTCTTCTACGGATGTGGCATTACGAAACATATGGAAACGTAATCCGATATCACAAATAACTGAGTTAGTTAGTTATCCTCTAGGTTTGTAAACTTCAACCGCTCCGTTGTTCGCGTGTCAGTTTAGTTAATAAGTATAAATGACGCATGGCAATGGGCATTGGGTCAACCACGAACCCATTTTTTGCTTGATCCTTATTTCGGTAAGGAGTTACTGTTTAATCGTTTAGGACTAGTATTAATAGAACCGCTGTAAATGACGTTTATAAATAGCGTTTATCGGATGTTAGAAAAACAGTTAGAAATTGTTGACATGCCTTACAGTTTTGAGAAAATTTCAGCGTTCTCTTACAGGCACGTCTGTCCATAAAAACGCAGCAACCCTACTTTCCTGCTGATGGAGAAAACAGTTGTGAATTCGAAGCAACTTATTGTTTTTATACACATAGATGAAACAAATGATATATAGAGAACTATATAAACAACCAAGGTAATAAAACTCTTGAAAGTAATAAACTAATATAACACTTAGTGTACTTTACAGATTATCTGTTCAAATAGTTATTGATTCAAAGTATCCTTGGTGTTATAGACAATCATAGATAAAAACATGAATTAATAATATCAGAAACTTATTCATTAAGATAAATAATACTATTCACCCAATGTTAGAGAGTAATATTTTTGGCATATGATCACATCTCAAACAAGATCAAACAACTATTTCAGTCCACGTTTTACATAATTTGATGTTTTGCAGTATTCCTGGTGTCTTAGATATGAAAAGTTATTATTTGGACTCTTACGTTTTGGGTTTGTTTTAATGTTGCTGTTTTCATACTGGTAACTACCAGTATTGATTGTTTATTCTCTTTCCTCTATCCTTCCCCTCTTGTTTCCCCATCCTTTCTCCCTCCCTCACCTTTCTCTTGGTTTCCTTCCTCGCCCCACTCCTCGCTGATATCTTTTCTCCTTCAACTGAAAGCCCTTCAAACTGACCACAACTTCCTCACTGTATCTTATCCGCTAGTGCCAGACAGGCCAGCGTTGACTGAGATCTTTTGTCCTCCATTTTAAGAAAAGCTGAGACAATGGGTCACCTCGGCTCATTGAAGTTGACTGCTCATACGATGTGCGTAATATCTTATTCACGATCATGAAATTTTTTATAAAGGAATTTTTGTGGCAATGGGGCAAGGCGAGCCTCAAAACCTCGCTGTACTTTGTACTGATGGGTATTTGTTTATTTTTTTATGTTTACATTTTAGCCTCTGGGATGACCCATGGGCAGCGTACTAGCTTCCCGAGCTGTGGTCCCGGGTTCGATTCCCGATCGAGGCAAAATAGAGTTGTAGCTCTCCTTTAAAATCGTCCCAGTTTCTGTAGCTGTGTGAGGAAGAAAAAGCTCAAGCAGACGGATCTTGCTAGTTATGGTGAAGAGAATAC
The DNA here is from genome assembly GCA_011170035.1 of Teleogryllus occipitalis. NCBI lineage: Eukaryota > Metazoa > Arthropoda > Insecta > Orthoptera > Gryllidae > Teleogryllus > Teleogryllus occipitalis. The sequence continues at coordinate 78,733 of BLKR01004741.1, read as the reverse complement.
GTCATGTTCGTCTCATGCTGTTCCCAAGCATGGGAATTTAACTAGGCCCAGGCATGGGGGACACCGGTAGCTTGCCGGCAAAGTCTTTCTACCTACCCAGTAACGGAAAATACATACATGTTTGATTTAATATTTAATCTAATGTAAAATTCTTGTTTCACAGGCAGTGCTCGAAGAAGTGACACAAATAGTCGAGAAACGTTGTACTACAGTTTCAAGAATGAAACCTAAATATAAGTGCTTTTTATTACTATATGTGTGGTCTGCCTTTTATTAATTCGAGTTTCTATCTATGATTATCGGCGGCGATGGTGTAACGGTTAGCGTATCGGGCTGTTATATCTAAGTTCACGGGTTCAAACTCGATCGAAGCCGTGGATTTTTAAGGGCGAAAAAATCCTTCGTACGCCTTCCTTCGGAAGGGAAGTAAAGCCGGCTGTCCCATGTTAGTAGATTTACTGAATGTGAGAGATCCTCAAGCCTAAATGAAGCCTCTGAGCTAAATTCAAATTGCCTGTTTCGTCGCCCAAAAAATACCTTCTTTCTCCCCCCAGTAGGTGAAAGAAGCGTAACGAAATTTGGGTGGTCAGACGGAAGAGCAGACCTCAAGGCCTGAGTCTCGGCACGTAAAATAAGGCATTCATTTATTCATTGTCTATAATACCAAGGATACTTTGAATCAATAATAAACTAATATTTTGGGTAAATGCTAGCTTACCTTTCCGTTTTCGTCTGCCTTTTCTACTCAGCGGAATATTACTTTCTTCCTTCACTTCTACTGCTTCTGATTCCACTTGCACATGAATATCCAGTTCTGATAACTCGACATCTAAACAAATCAAAATGAAATAATTTTGGTTGCAAGGTAATGAAGTATTTACAGAATTAACTACACAAAAAGTATTAGAAAATAATCGATCAAAGCGTTAATTACCATGATTTAGAGCAAGGATTCTCATTGTTCTTGCATCGACTACATTTAAAAGGATTCTTTGCTTCAAAATATTTAGTGAAAGTGAAGGAATCTCACTCATACAATACCCTTCTTCGTTATATCAATCGGCAATTTGCTTATAAGAATTTTGATTGAAACTGTGCAAGCTGATAAAATTTTCCCTTCCATCAATCCGAGTGTCAGTCCCTTCCATCAATCCGAGTGTTCCAAAAAGATTGGTTGCAAGGTAATGAAGTGTTTAATGAATTAACTACATACAAAGTATTAGAAAATAAACGATCAAAGAATTAATTACAATTATTTAGAGCAAGGATTCACAACTTTTTTTTTCTTTGCTTAAAAATAATTGTTAGAGTGATGGAATCCCCCCTCATAAAATACCCTTCGACTACTTTTAAATGGATTCTTCACTTCAAAATTGTTAGAGAGAGTGAAAGAATCCCCCCTCATAAAATACCCTTCTACGTTATATCAATCGGCAATTTGCTTATAAGAATTTTGATTGAAACTGTGCAAGCTGGTAAAATTTCTCCCGTTCAATCCCTTCCATCAATCCGAGTTTTCCGGCATGGCGTGTTGGGTGTGATCAGAGCTTTGAAAATACACCTCTGGTTTATTTAAATAGTATTGTAGTATCTCCTTTAGGTTTAAAATTACAATTCACGGCGCCCTTCAGACGAGAAATTCGACATCGCACTTGAAACCTAGGGTCACGTCTCGGCATCATGTTCAATGATTGACTTTGTGGCCACTAATATCGGAGAGAGGGAACAGGGTTAACATGGATTCAGTGCTTTGTATTATGAGTGAGAGACAACTGATGCGGCTTGGTGTCATTTAATTTGATTTCATTTATTTCGTCAAAAAATAGTGAAAACTGTATATGATGTATGGCGAAGAAGATTATCTGCGCACGTTTTCTTGAGTACCAGAATCCCATCCCAACATTTTAACGAAAAATGGTTGAAATATGAATGAAAGATTAATAATAATAATAATCTATCTATATATTTAAAAAAATAAGGTATTTTGCCATGGCTTCGTTTAGAGCTTCTACTGAACCGATTGTAGTATTTTTTCCTTTAAATGAAAGAATGTGATCCCTAGATGTGTTATCAGATATTGTTTGTGTTGATTCACCAACATTTAGTGTGTAAATTAATTAATTAAACATTTCTTTAATAGTACGCTTATCAATAGTCAATTGTTTTCTTCCAAAGGGTGGCTGTTTCAAAATCGATATATATGAGTCGATATATGAGTCGACAGCGCCACTTCATGGTGCCGCTGTTTGATGTTTTGTTTTGATTGTTGAGATTTGTTTACAATTCATCAAGGTTTTGTTTCAGTGTAATTATTGCTTTGTGGCGTTGACAGTTTGCATGTATTTGCTTTTGTGGTGAATTTTGTAGAGAACATTTGGACAGTGTGTTTTGCTCGGTTGTACTGAAGTAGTGAAGTTGTTCACAGGTTATGTCGAATTCCGAATCGTTGCCCACGCGTCCCAAAAGACGCAAACGTACATTAACTGGACGCAGGGAAAGAGAAAGTCAGCGTAAGTGTCGTGATAGTGAGGTCATTTCGTTTTCTGCTGGGTCGTTGCCTATGAAATGTCAGTTTTGTTCTGCTTTGCACTTCGCATGTGAGAAAAATTCTGCAAACGATTTACTCTGTGTTGCTTAAATGGGAAAATAAGTTTACCTTCAGGCGATATGCCAGAAGAAATAAAAATTGTATATAGGACATGATGACACATCAAAAAACTTTAGAAATAATATCCGTCAGTATAATAGTGCTCTTTCTTTTGTGCAATTTGGCACCGATATTGCATTGCCACCTGCCCATGGGCCATACGTGTTCAAAATTTTGGGAACTCACATCACAGAACATCTTCGTTATACCCTGAAGATCCAAACAATGCAACGTATTGTGAACATTAGTCTGGTCACAGTATTTTACATTTATCTCAGATCTCACCGTCAAATTTTGACGGGTTTTCACTAGTAATAATAATAATAATAATAATAATAATAATAATAATAATAATAATAATAATAATAATAATAATAATAATAATAATTTTAAAGCGCGAAGTTAGCAACATTTGAAAAACTAGACATTTTCGTTTCCGAGTTAGAATAGATAAACTATTTGTACTGCTGATTTGATTTTTCTCCATTGCTAACAATATAGTTACACACCCTCAGTTTTACCCCTACCAGTACAAGCAAAAGGTGAGTTCAACAAAACGTGCGAATATTTATGTCCAGAAGCAAAACAATGGGCCATCTCAGCATTTGCTCTATGGATGATTGGAAACTGGACAAAAACCCGATCGAGATGGAGGTGATTGACCAGGACGTTGAAGTACATGAATTGTTACAGGAATATTAAGTCCTTTTTAAAAAATTATACAATTATACAAATACAAATACAATTATACAATTATACAAATGTAATCTAATTCATTGTGTATCATTGTTTTGTTAAAATGTATACCAATGCAGGACCGTTGCGTTGAGAGTGCTGGGTCCTGCTGTTTCTCGATTGATGGTAAGATTTGAAACCATTCAAGACGGGTTGCAGTGTTTCGCATGTGATTAAATTGTGAACTCGAAACTTAATTTTGTATTAATTTTTAATTTTTAAGCGGTAACTCGCTTTCTTTGTGCTGATACTACTACTTTTCCCATTATTGTTTATATAAATCGGGACGAGTTTCCATTAGGAAAGCTGCGATATGATTAGTGGTAAGGCTACTTAATAATGTCTCTCACTTAAAATTCCATTCAAGTTACTGTTTGAATCGCATACTAACTGAAAAGTACTCGTTAACATTATGATGTACTTCTTTTATTTAGATACTCTTCTATTTACATACTTATTTACCTACTCGTAAAATAATTATGTGTGAAGAACACATTTTTTCTCCTGTGCCCTGTTGCCAGGACGAGAGAATTAATAAAAAAATAAAAATATTCAGTTAAATTATCATCATTCTACATATATATATATATATATATATATATATATATATATATATATATATGGACAGAAATACAATCTTCAAAAAACTAGTATTTAAAAACACAATTAGAAAACTCATTGAATTTAAAAAATAACTATTTAATTTTCACCAATGTCTTTGAGCATATTTAATTATTAAAATAAATAATAATTTTATCTTTAAATGACATAAATATTGCTCCATTTATAAACAATTGCTAATATATTATAATATGTATATAATCTATAATACATTGTATATATAATTGTATTATATATAATATAATATATTATATAATATATAATATGTTATATAATACATAATATATTATATATAATATATTATATATTATATATAAATATATTATATATTATATATATTAATATATAATATATTATATAATATTTAATATGTTATATAATATATAATATATTATAGTATTATATAATATATTATATAATATATTATAGTATGTATATAATATATAATATATTATATCAATATATTTTTATCTAGTGTTTATATATGTTGATCTAGTGTTTGTGTTTTTAGTTTTTGTACTATTATCGTTTTCAGTTTTTGCAAATGTAAAAAAAGTTTTCAGGAATAAAATCACGGGCTGTAATTGTAAAAACATTCGATTTTCACTCATAGGACTCAAAGTGAAATTCAAAGAGAGGATCGAATTTGTAATTTACGTGTGTTTTGGTGTTTCACATAAGGCAACAGTGAATAAATTTCTTTTTTACTCAATTGGGTTTCGATCTTCATAATACCGATCAGATGAGTAGTTGATGAGATCAGTAACTTAATAATTATTCAACCCCTTTAAAATTTACCCCTTAACTTCTACCCCTTTAAAATGTTATCCACTTTCAGAGGATCGAAAACGACCACGTTGGACACCCCTGATTTAGAGAGATGATTAGACCTTGATAGGATATTATATTTCGTATTTGTTTAAATGAAACAGAAGACGCGAATATGAAAAAGATGTGCCATTTATGTTGGTTGGCAGAACGGTGGGGTACAGGAACAAACTTTTTTTCAAACTGGAAATACATTTAATTAGATATAAAATTGTTGTTAGTTCAATATTTTAGAATAGGTTGCGTAAAGAAATATCCATAAACTTTAATTTCATTTTAAATGTGTGAGCCAAAAATTAATATTGTGGAAAATTGAATGGAAACGTTTCATTATTTTGTCGCATTGATTCTGAATGAATCATCAAGACATTTGAAATATAAGAAGAAAAGGTATTTCATCTTTTTTGCCTATTTTGAAAATTTGCCTTTCGATTAGTTTCTCTCTTACTGGTCACAGAACGTAGAAAATATTTGTGTTACTTACCCTCAGTGACTGCATTAACTGAAACACAACAACAATATTGTTAAATGTCGCATAATAATGGTATTTCTCCAACACAATTAACCTTTCGTTAGTCGCAACTTTGTTTTGTTCTGAATTAGACACAATGTATCAAAATAATACCTGGAATATTGATTTTTCCTTAATGGAGCCGCTTTCATTACACGTATATTTTATTGCGGTAAATTGTGTTTTATTCTATATTTAATTTTCGAACTAATGGTATCACTAGTGTTTCTTTAGCCTAGAATATCAACTAGTTACATGCTAAATAAATGTTTGGTGAAAAAACAGGCTCAAAACGACTAACAATATTTGTCGCGCGTCATTTTAATACGAAACATGAACTTTTATTTCTTTCTACTGGAATTTTTGCCTTTCAATAAAAAAATATATATCGTTCGGATCGGATTCCTCTTCGGTTCTACGTGTTTCGGGACCATTCTCTTCGAAAGATCCATCTTCCATATCAGTGCCTTCATCATCTCCAAAAATTCTACATTCATTTCATTTTCGGTTCTTCGTCATCAATTAATTTGAAATTATCTATGCATCTTCTGAATTGTCCGATCATATTTAGAGCAATTGTGGTAGAAATTACACAAGAACACTAATCATGAAACTGGTAAAATAGCTATGAGTTCAGTCGCAATGCATTAGTTTGTTACAAGAGGTTTCTAACAACATACATCCTGAAGATGAAAGGAACTACTAACTTATTGTAGGACAGAAGAGGAAGGACTATTAGAAAGGTCTTGATGCTGCAATGCAAAATTGAAAATTGCAGGAAATAAATGTACATGTGTCAATCTCATACTCTTGCGACTAAAGGAAGGTTAAACACATTGCTTATACAGATATCTAATTTATTACACAAAAGTATGTCTCCAGTTCTGCTTGAGCCTCGGCGCAGTGCACATTGAGCTACGCTCCGCTACTCCGAGGCAAAAGTTATGCTTTGTGTTAGTGAAACCAGTCCTTTAGAAATTTGAAACAGTAATACTATAGTTATAAGTGAAAATACTCTTTAATATTAATCAGTGAAAAAGTGAATATCGATAAGCGAGCTAACAGTGAGCCCACGACTCCCGCACGGCCAGAGTGATCTTCGTCAAAAATGGGGGACGCTATTGAAGAAGAAAGCTCTTGAAAATCAATTATTATTCAACAGAGGGAGCTACAAATTAATCACCTGCGTCAACAACTACAGCACGTCCATGGAAACAAGGAAAATTACCAAAAACAACTCCATCTACAGTAAGGGCAGCCTTTTTAACATTATGGTACGCAACCTATAGCAACTGACATTGCAAAACCTCAACCTCAGCATTTCAGAGCAGTAGCTCTTCATCACACTACCCACAATACCAAGAATCGTATTCCGTAAGTGTGGAAACGAATATGATGCAATCAGGTGAACTTGAAAGTGAAACAGTGTACAATATCCCAGTCAGTTGACGGTATACTACTCTAGAAAATTCAAATCATGAAACAATGAACGTCTGCGAACCGGTACCGGTCAAAGTTAAAATTCCCTTATAAACGTTCGCGTTGATAATTATGCTAATATGTTAGAAGACCTTAAAAATATAGCTGAAAACGATTTCACAATTAAGCCAAACAAAGACACAGTTAAAATAATGTTTAATAATGACGACTTCCGAATCATTAGAAATTTCTGTGATGTAGAAATATTCAATACTATTCATATAGAGACCTCATCGAGAATTATTTATCAGTGGTAATTAAATACATGCCCGTTACGTACTTTGAAAAATAAATCAGTGAACGAATTAACATAAATATACCAGTAATCAAAGTGTGTAGATTATACATTAAAGAAAAAAAACAAATTCCTATCTGTGTAGTAGACCTAACATACAATAGAGTGGCTTGGAATGTATTCAACCTGAAAATACTTTTGTACAGTGTAGTTTGGGAACCATCGCTATTCCAAATTTAGAAAATTAAAAGACGCACGCCCTCAGTACGTAAATTCCAAAGAATTTTACGCAGCTAACTACATTACAGTTTCGTCTTCTATTACGATTATACTATTATACAGTGCACTGCCAAAGTATTTTCGATAACATAACCATCTTTCGCGTCTCCTTATCAATGCGATGAGCTGATAATAGCGCATAACACAGGAGACTTCAGTTCTGGGCAGTATACTCAATAATCATTCGCCCCTTACCCAACGTAAACAGTTTATGAAAGGGTCCCTTACTTCGTATCTTCTCCAGGTCCAACCAGGGTAATCTCTTAATCTGTTTCTGGCCGCCATAGACAATCCACTTCACATCGTCTGTCATTCTCTTCATGATGGTGCGCTAGAAAAAACAAACAAATTTAATACATAATTATGCACAAGTAGTGTGATGTAACACACATTTCTTCATTGCATAAAAAATTTAAATACGCAGATTACAAATAGAAAGGCGTAAGTCGAAAGACATTCGGGCAATGATGAAGGATGAGCAAAGAGAACATTGACACGGTGAACGAGACCTGCCCTTTGTCCCTTAACAGTGCGACGAATAATATACCACAATACACTGACTCGCTCGACAGACCAGATACACTCGCAACTCGACCGATCAATCTGTACTTGGCGGAGCAATAACACGATTCATGTAGCTGGTTTCCAGGAACGCCTCCACCAATACTATTACGCAGAAGGGGACTGGATACCCGTCCATGAAAGAGAGGTACCGATCTGTAGGCTAGGGCTTCCTGAACATTCACATGCTCGAGGTTCACTTTACATTCACTAGATAATCACTTGAGAGATTCAATTTTGTATTAGATAAAAACACTCTGAAACAACCTGAATTACAGTGAGCTATCAAGATACACCAAGCACAGCATACATCAGCGAATGTAGTATTACAATTCTAAATGAATATTGTGCGCTAAGCAAACTTTCGACCAAATTCCATTGTATCCAAATTCAGTAAAATTAAAATAAAGTTGGTTATTTGTTTAAAATTACGTACTTGTCTTAACAAACGTTATCTTCTGCACATTTGTTTTGACAAACGTTCCTAATCTCCTAAAATTATATAAATGATATGGGATAATCGGTATCCCATCTACCTCTCTGAAATATAAACGTTTGTGGCGTGGTGTCACGTGGTAAGAGATATCTGAAGAGTGACATCTCAGGAAAACGTCGTATAGGTCTTTACCGGGCTTCAATTTCGAGCTAGTGGGGTATACCACCAATTCCCGTCTACAACATACTCTGAACTTACGAGACGAATACGGCTTAGGTGGCTCAGAACATCAATTTGTCACTGCAGTGCCTCCGACCGGGAGGTCTTAGGGCTCATGTTCCTGCGTCCGGCGGCTCTGATGAGTCTTGCCCCATCCTTACCCTTTACTTGCGCGCACACACGTACGCACACACGCACGCACACACACGCGCAAGCACACGCACCAGCACACACAGACATTACAGATATATATATATATATATATATATATATATATATATATATATATATATACACATATATATATGTATATATATAATATACACACACATATATATATACATATATATATATGTGTGTGTATGTGTGTATATGTATATATATATATATATGTATATATATATATATATATATATATATATATATGAAATTACGCTTCGTGCCAAATGAACTGTTTTTATATTGAAAGGAGTAATTCATTTTAAACAGAAAGCTTATTCTGAATTCTTTACGTAGAAAGAGGGGAGAGTAACATATTTGCTATACTTAAAGATAAAGAAAGTAAAAGTACATTTGTTTCCTATTTCTAGCACGTGAGGACAGAATCAATCTTTTCTTTTAAAAGGATTCGAAAATGTAATATTGTAAATTAGTGAATAAGAGTCTGAGTAAGAGACGAATTACAATATTAATTATTCTCTGAATTTTTAGAGAGAGAGAATTTCATTTTAAAGCAGTGTTAATTCAGAATTACTAGCTTTGATTTTCAATTTGTTTTCTTTTCTATAAAGTAATATTTTTAACGATTCTCAGTATTGCTGAGTGTGTGTTCATTGAAAATTTGTGTTATAAATGAGAGTAAGAAGTTGTGTATCGAGTCATTAGTGTGTGTTGGGTTTTTTCTTCCAGCCAGTCATAGTTATTCTGTATTTGATTTTTTTGAGTGTCATTTCATGTAATTGTCACAGCAGCAATTTTCTAGAATATACTAAAATAAGTGAAAAGTGATTCTAACTCGAGTTTTTAGTAATTTGCATCCAATCCAAAACGTTCTTCACGACCCTGACCCCCCCTATTCTTCTTTTTTTTTATTATTTGTGTCCACACTGGGACGTCTTACTGAGCTAGCTGACCATCCGGCGAATTGTGTTCGCCACCCCCAAGACGTCTCAGGTCGGGTGCTGGCCTTACGGCTTGAAACCGACGCGTGGGTCATAAATATATATACGTAGATGAAACCGGTAGCGGTGGCTCAATTGCGTCGTTTAACTGATGTCACTGCAGCGCCTCTAACCGGGAGGTCCTAGGTTCGAGTCCTGACGGCGGCAGGATTTTCGACACTACCTATTCAGCTAGATCGAATTCAGCTGCTGTCTGGAGGAGAATTCTAGCGGCCGGCTGCTCTGATCGGTAGTTTTCCGTGGTTTCTCCGATCAACACCAGGCGAATGCCGGAGCAGTACCCTACCTAACGGGCCACGGACCGCGCGCGATCTGTCCTTCCTCTTCCTTGTCCTATCCTCTCCCCTTACACACACACTTACACTAACATGCACTACACTACCACATATTCCGGGAGACCGGTCGGGAGCTTAGAGCTTGTCCCGGCTGGGGTGGTGCCCTGCTGGTGGGAGAGTCCTGGTTAGGGGGAAACCCCACTAGCCGACGGTAGGTCGGTGCCGGATCTCGCCATCAAGCGGGGGAGGATCACTGTCATTTCCCGAGAAAAAACATGCACTACACTAACGGGAATAATGACCGAAGCCGCTGACGCGCCCGGAAACACGATAGAATCAATCAATCCATCAAAACGTAGATGAACTACACATGTCGGGATACTAGTCGAGAGCTTGGAGCTTGTCCCGGCTGGGGTGATGCCCCGCAGGTAAGACATACCTGGTTGGGGAAAACCCCGCAAGTTGACGTGTAGGGCGGCGAAGGGTTCTGTGAGAATTCATCGCCATCTCCCAAAATAAGGCATGCACTAGACTTACGGGATTAATGACCTTTGCCGTTCACGCGCCCGGAATCACTAATCAATCACGGGGCTAATGACGAAAGTATTTGTAACACATGTGTTTGAGAAGCACATACAGGTACAAGATTCATTCACTTTTTAGTTACCAAGACACTTGAAGAATTTTTCAGTCGAAAATTAGCGATTTTTTCGCAGCATTACAATACTTCTCTACACTGCGTAAGCAGAAGGCAAGAAAGTACAGATGTCATCAAAAGCCGTCTCCCTCTTCAACGACCAATATTTGAGGCTCGCACAGATCATCTTGACGTATGGGTGTTAGCGTCCTTGCCAGAGATACGAAATATGGGTACGATGTAACCAATTTTTCTTGTGTCATAGTTGAATAGTAGGCGTGGAACACTGAATTCCACTGTTTTTATGTACTACAATACACTCGTTAATTTAGCGGAAATACGTTTTAGTTTTTCCGTTTACAATTTACAACTCGCTGTGTCTGGGTATAGCTCATTTTAGATACATGAATATATGTTTAAACTACTGAGAAAAATGCGACCATTTTATGAAAGAATCATAAGAATGGAAGCATATTAACACAAGCTGTTTATTAATGAGTAACGCTATTGTTTATTTTATCAATTATATCATCTTATATAAACTTACGTTTAGAGAAGTACAACTTCGAATACGTAATTAAACGCGCCTGAAATTTTATCCAGCTTGTCTCCTTGGGTCTTCTAGTGAAGCTAAACACGGCTAAACAACGATTTCTCGCTGAAATAGCAATTCCGTTACCGGGTGATATATGTTATGTGTAATATATTGTTAACTGAGTAAGGAGTATGGTTTCAGATCATAACTCGCATTTGATGTTGGACGTGTAGAAGGAATATTTCAATTCGAAGATTCGTAGTAATAAATATGTTGAAGGCAGATAAATATGAAAATTGTGCTCATCGCAACTCATACTGGGGAAAGTGAGAGAAAACAATTTATTATAGTTATTCAAATGGAGTTCATGTCTTTATAATCTTAAAATTCTGTATAAAATGTAATAATATTGACTTGAAAGCCTGTTAGAGAAATCAGACACATAACATTTAAAGAAATAAACCTATCGGTAATAGAATAAGATAAATGTCAGACATTCTTGATGTTAAATTAAAGCATCAAATCGAGTATATAATTTATTGTTATAAAACCATTTTTGGTTAGTTTATTTGTATTAGTAACATAAATGAAAACTTGCAGTGAACAACATCATAATATTAAACAACAATCAAAGAACCGAAAGAGAGAATTGTATTAATAACGAACACGTAATAATTTCAAATCGCATCTTCTGAACGACATATTGAAGAACTCAGAAAGTCAATGAACTATATAGTATCACTTGTCGAAAACAGTACCTGAGACACATTCCTAACCAGTCCTTCAGTACGTTACATTTTTATTGTGATGCCTGTACACTCATACGACTTAATTACAATTACATGGGTTATTTATACATGATTCTCCTGCCTCGAAAATCGTACTTCCTCTAACGACAAATCCCTGTAACATTCTAGGAGTAAATTGGGCAACGAAAACACTCGATGACGGTCTTGATGAAAAGGAAGTGAGATGGGATTCGAAGTGTAACAAATCAACTATTTGGAGGAGTTTGCATCTTCATCGTTTGAATAAGAACTTGTTCCAAGAGACACTAATATTTCCAGCAAGCATCTGTAATCTTACTAAAACCCTTATGACTTGACGCAATGAATCTCTGCGAATAAGCTTATATATTCTCAGTGGATTTTGCGCCAAGTTGCGAATACGCGGAGCAAACAGTTTTTCAACCCCTCCTCCTCCTGCTACTGGATCGAAGGAGGGACAAGAAAATCCTTTGGGTTTGCAGTTAGTGGAATAAACAAGACTGTTGAATGCTACATTATACGATGTCGAGTACGAAAGAGTTAAGTTACCGAATGGATAAATATTTCGACTACTTGGCATTACAGCATTTTATGTAACGAAGTTATGCTTTCTCAAACCTTTTGTTAAATATTTTCACAGTTTACCTGAAATGTGTGAATTTTGTTTCTTTTTAACAGTATTCTCTTACGTAATTTGGCGCTAATCTAAAAGAAACGTGGAAAAAACTAATAATGAATTATTTACGATTTGTATTTACTTGGCTTCATATTTTATAGTAAAATTCATTTAAAAAATTCACTGAAAATTTCGGAAATAAAAAAGATACTTTCATAAGTTTGAAGTTACTTTATGAGTGGAACACATTGCTCGACAAAATTAATAAATATTAAATATAATTAAAGTCGTTAGGAAGGAAATATTTATTTTAAAAGACGCAAAAATTTTAAAACCAACGTAATGTAATGATGGCGGAAAAATACATGAATTGACAGTTGCACACCAAAGCTATCTAAACCTCTTCGGGGACATGAGTTTATAAATCCATGATAGTAATATTTATCGTACCTAATACTTGAGATGGAAAAAAAGAGCCTTAATAATTCAAAAGTAGATGGTGGTGCTACAACATCACATACTTTCCGTATTATTGAAAAACGGTTCCGTAACATAATATTGCTATTTCTAATCAACTAACAAATCATATATCACTTGGAAAATTCCTAACTAAATAGGATGCTGGCGTTAAAATAAAGCATACCTGTATTTTGTGAAATTTAATTCATCTCTTCTATTATGTTGACATTGAATTATTAAATTTACTTCCATCTTAATCATGGGTTCGACATACAACATATTGCTCCTTACCTATTGCATGTGGACGTGTAATTCTATATTCCTGTCACGATTCCTGAAAGTTCTATTGATTGAAACAAATTATTAGCTTGATGGCAACTAATATAAATTATAAGCCTTTTCAACACTAAAAATTTAACATTTATTATTATAACTTCTATGTTACAATTCTATTGATCTCATGAGAATTAATTTCAACGTAGAACATTAAAATAACTTACTATATCTTCATAGATGACTTCTCGTCGATCAGAATGTTGTCCATGGAATCCTTGGTGTATCAATTCTCGCGTCCTTGCCTAAATTAAAAATGTTCCAGAATGTTCTCAACGATTTCTATTAATTGGACTTAATGTTCCCACAAAATCAATACGCGTTCGCGACTTTCCCTGCCTGTGTTTCGTATGAAATACCTAGTTGCGACTGACTATATTCAGCTACTTATTGAAAAAACCCATCTACGGAGCTACCCTAATATATACATCTCCTCGAAACAGGGAGTCTATTTTAATTCAAAATTTCAACTACTACATTAATAAAATTTCCAATTAGAATTTAATAGTACAATTTAACAATACCAAGCTCTCAAACCTCAAACTAATCATAAATTCCCGCCTCACTATTATTTACATAATACCCAGCCCATGCTGAAAATCCGTCCACACCTCACCAACCGCTTACGTGTGTTCACTACAATGTTTTTTTAGAGAATGATCCCATGCGTCCATCCACAAGTTAACAGCTCTCAACACCTTTGTTTTGTTTCTCAAAAATAAAAAAATTAAAAAAATGTATTTAACTAATTAAAACAAGATGTTAGAGGTCCCTGTAAGGGTATCCTTCAGTATTTATGTACATAGTTAAATTGTAGCATCTAGTTAATTTGTATATAGATTTTTATTACTTGAAATAGTTATATAGTATATGTATTCAATACCTTGAAAGATTCTGTCTGTAATCGAACAAGGATAATAATAAATTATTAAAAAAACACCCTAACTTGTTTCTCATAATGTATTCGGAGCCGTGTCTATTAGCACAGCGTTATGACCCCAAGCATGGAATATCCCACTTTGTTGATCGGTTGTTCTAACAACGCGTTATCTTTGACTTTCGAGTTTAAAAACAATGCCATTATTCCAACGCTGGATGCAGATTTTATTATTCAAAGTAAGCCCAGGGTTCTTGGCTTATCACATTTTTTTGAAATTTCAAAAAATATTAAATCAAAATTGTTTCAGAAATTTAATTTAGTGTATTGTGTTGTGTTCTTACAGAAAGTGCAAAGGAAACAAATCGAAATATTTACTCAGAAAAATATTCAAACCGGGTGCTACGGATGAGATTCTCGGGGACTGCTCTCTACCAAACGTTATCTCGTTTATATTCCTAATGATATTGGAATACAGCATACTGTTGAGATACTTTTTATTGCGCGAAATCTTCAAATATTTTCACTTAAATATAAAATAATGTGAAGATTACAAATCTCGTAATATTAAAGAATAATTTGCAGAAAGAAATATGTAGCTAGAAGATTAAATGGCAGAGAGAGTTTGAAAAATGTAATTTTGTAATTTTCAAAATTCTCGAGGTTTAATTGAATTTTAAAAATGGAAAACTCTTAATAAAATCTCAAATAATTAAAGGTTCGATCAACACGCGCTTTCTATGCTTAGGTCATTTTCCACAGAAGTTTTAAGTGGTAATAGGTTAGAGCTTGCAATATTTTATATTACGTAACGGTTACCAATAATACACAAAATAAGTGCTGTAGTAACTCGCCCTGGTTTAAACGCCTTTCTAAAATAATGAGACGATTGAGATAAAAATGGTGTGACATTCTTTATACATCTCAGACGGGAGAGTCTTATTTCTTTTAGTGTAATTGTAGTCAATTTGTTTCAAACGTAGTACTCTTCAGGAAATATCATGCAATGTCCTCTCTCTTGATGGTCACTTGGTGGATTTTCTGAGTGGACATAATAATTGAAACCGCTTACTTCCAGAATGTTCAAAACATTCTCTTGGTTGTACAATTATATGCAGGTCAGACCTAATTTGTTATATTTCAGTCATATTTACATATTTTATCTACTATCAGTATTAATACAAGTTCTCAATGAGTATAGGAAAACTTGGCGTATTGCGTTAAGCTTATTGATTACTGTAGAAATTTTGTTACTTAAGAAGAATTAAATGAAAAGAGAAAGTTAAATTATTTGTTTAGTAAATTAAAATACTGACAGACCAATGGATAAAAATATACCGTTTTTAAATTAGTGAAAATAAATTCTAAAAGGAAAATATTATTTTCCTCAATAGAGATGAAATAATGCATTATATCGTGAAACGAATTTTCCTCATTTAATGTAACATGTAATTCCTCATTTAATGTTAAATGTAAACGGCTTATTTATAATAAAATTTCTATTTTCTAAACATGTCTATACTATGGAGTAAATATCGAGAAATAACACATTTTATTGAAGTAATGTTACATTTAAGTCCGAATGTTAAGTCAACTTCCCAATCAATACTGTCACTACGCATTAGAATATAAAGAATTAATTACAGTGATAAGTTTTAACATAAAAAGACTGCGTAAGATGACCAACACGGAATATGATATAGCGGTCCTATAAAGCAAAATTTTTAAAATGAATTAGAATACTGAATAGTCTCAGTCTAACTAGGAAGGCTAAACAAACCATAAAATTGTAAGATCGATTGACATCCATTCACTTTTTTATCCAGGGTCGCCAACTGGCATGTCGGCCGGGTTGTGATACAAGGGCGCGTTCGCGTTTGGTTAACATGTTAACATGCACAACATGTCCGGAGCATCCTGTTGATTCGTTTTTCATACATGTAGCCTTGTATGAAGGGGAAATTATCCTTTGTTTTTCGGTCAATATCTCACTTTTCCGAGACAAAATGATTTTTTTCTTTAAAATATTGATTTGTGATAAATGAGTTTGTTGTACGAGTTTTCCGTATACGTTAATGATTTTACAGTAAATGTTCATGTTTTGTCAAAAGTATCCATTAAAATCAAATTGCCATTTCCTTAATTAATCTCAAACATATTAATTGTTCACCCTCACACTTTTCCAAATTGCAGAAATCTCTGTTCATCTGGCTGTAGCTGGGGCTTTGGAAACTTGAAAAACATTCATTAAAATTTGGGAGTACTTTACATGAAGCCCCCGAGCTTCATGTGAAGTACCCCCAAACTTTCATTAATGTTTTCAGAATCTCAAAGCTTCTATTCGAGTCTTCTTCAATTTGGAAAAAATCCTACACAAGATTAAGGCGCTAGCGGTGTTCAAAGAAAGACAGAAGGTCGGATGGACGAACTGACGGACGGACGTTTTGCTTTCGATTGGTTTCTCGGCATCAAGGACCCACACACCAGAGATTCTGGCTACACCACGTGTTAGAGGGTTTTTTCTTAATTTAGCAACTGGAGTTATGCTATTTTTTGTCATCGGAGCTTGGCAATGAATATTTTCTGGCGAAAATCCACCGTTTTTTCGTGCAGCATTACATAACTTTCTCTATACTACGTACGTTACTCCGTATACGAAAGTACGTATACGAGAAAGTAAAAATTGACATCATTTTGGAAGCAGGAACAAATGGATAATAATGAAAATGTATTTGTATTACCCCTCTTTACAGTAGGTCTTTCCCCTTAATGGCCTCTACTTTAAATTAAATTAATGAATTATTAAGTGGCGCCAATCGCTCATAGTTACGAAAGAGTGTTCTGCCCCGAACGTTAGCAGCCAATAACAGGTTCGAAGGGCTTCCGTGGTGAGGCAGGGTTCTCTTTCGGCTCATTTCATGGCGAGTCGCGAGCCGTGAGGGCGAAGGGTGGGGAGCGGTTACAACGTGCAAGCGCGAAGTGCTCTAGTGTCTTGACCTGAAAGTCTCTGATCGCATCCGTGTGGCGTGTGATTGAAGTATAAAATGGAGCTTTGAAATTTAGAGAAATTGTGTGTAAAGTCAGGGTATCTTAATAGACCTGCGAGTAGATAGATTTCCCAAATTCAGATAAAGTGCCTCGTGAAAAGTCATACTGACCCGCCATTGTGATTAGTAATTCCTCGAATAAATAGATTGATGCAAAGGAGTGTCTCGAAGTATATTAAAGTTTTAATTTCCTGTTGGCGAAAAGTGATGTGCAACGTCTTGTGTGCGGTAGTGAGCTGGAAGCTATTTGAGTGAAGTGGCAGTGCAAAAATGGTGTGAAAAGTGTTTTGCGAGATAGTTTCATGTTTTACGCTGGTGATCCACTTCTGGTGTTATTACGGACTCTAGACTGGCGAGTGCAACGGCTGGGCCTTGGGCTTCACTTCGCAGTTTCTTCTCGTTGTTCCTAAATTCCCTTTGTTCCCGCCAGGTATTTAGGTAGTCTGTTCACTATGTAGGAAGCATAGTGACACTTTAACAAAGTGTCCAGTTGTAAATTTAAACGAATCTGGTAAAAGCAGTTTAACTTTTCATTACACTAGCAAATTGAGAAAAAATTCTAAAATTGTTTAAATAGAATGTCCAACTAATGCAGTAGACATGCAGCTTCAATGAATGTAGATTGTAAAGATTTTAAATAAATTTTCGTAGTTCAATCATCATTTTGAATTTGATGCATTTGACAGTATTTTTGATTACGAAGTATGTTTAAAATAATTAAATTCTTAAAATATTCTGAATTATAAAAGCTAAAATAATTAAATTCTTAGCGTTTAAAATTGAAATTGATAATGTAATTAGTTCAAACTTTTATTATAACCGGTTGAGTAACATATTATAGAGATACATAAAGACGCATTTGCTTAGTGTATTTGCGTTTCAAGGATTCAAAAATTAAATGAGTAGAAACGAAGTAGTTAGCTCGATTAGGTTCCCGAAACAGGGTAGAGTAGGGCGCCTGGCAGAAGAGCATTGTCCTGACGCCGGTGGAAGCTGGATTCGGTGAGTGTTCGGAGCGGAGCCTTCCCAATGCCCTGACCAACCTCTTCCCTTGGCCCTGCGCCCTTCGCCCTTCGCGTCGGCCTTGAGGCCAGGCCGTGCGCGCTCCACTTGGGCTGGGCGAGGGGTGACGCAGGGCAGAAACACTCTCTGGGGCCGCACTGCTGCTCCACATAAACTCAGACGTAGGTGGGAGGGTTAATTCTCCCTCGTGCGGTCAATGGCTCCGCTCGTAAAATATTGGGGATGTTCGTCCGCCTTTAATTTTAAAGTAGTGCTGGGTTACTGCAGTCTGGTTTGCTGACATGAACTTGATTTGATAACAGAAACTTTATATTCAACCGTAAATTAAGCTTCTTGAAGATAGTTGTTTTGTTGGTAATTATTTTAATTAAATTTCAATGTCAATGCATATCATTCAAGATTTACTAAAGTAATTAATTTGTTACATTTCTTGCAATTTAAGTAAAAGAATTTTTGCTTGTAATATTCAATATGTAAAGGAGTAGGATGGGCAATTTAGAAAGACTGCAGAGCCTGGGTTAATGTTAAGGCGGTTTGTTTAGCCATATTCAGGAACTCACACCTGCGTTGAGTTACCGCTATTGTACATGGCATGCATTCCGTCGTAGAGATTTTGAGGGAACTAGTCGCCGGGAGGGAAACTTTGAGCTGCGGTGCCACCGCACCTGGAATGTTCTTTAATTGGACGGCAGGTGACCTCCTCCGGGCAGTGTGCTAGGTCGTCGCCTCGAAGAGAGGTCACTGTGCCCAGCTGTCGGTCCAGGGGGGACACGCCCCAGAGGCTCACAGGGCAGGGCGGGTAGGTTAAGCGGTAGGGAAGCGTTCCAATTCGTTTGTCTGCGCAATCCACTGCTTGAAGTAGCTTGTGATCCTACAGAATTGTTTGAATTGCTCTGTAAATACCAGAAGTAAAGATTTGGAACGCGCCTTCCTGTCTGAAGGAAAACTGAATGTCTGCCCATCGTTCAGTCTCTCTTCAATGGGAAACTCTTTAGTTGGCGGACAGCACACTTCAAAACAGGGTGGGATTTCTCGATGCTTCTAGAAAGTTTTTGCACTAATCAACAAAATATACTTAAGCGAAATATTTTTTTTTCTTTTCAGGATTTTAAGTCCACGTGCAACGTGGCAAAAATGTCGCTTATGAGATTTTTTACATTTAAGATTGTTTGTGGCAAAGATAGTTTTTAAATTGTGGACAGCACACTTACTTGAATAATACCTAATACATCCCTACGCCTTATTAATCTATTTTTCTATTTTTATGCTCATATCTGAATTGTTTATTTTTCAGCATTAACATTGTTCTTCTGAGTTTTTCGTTTTAATATTGTATATTTAATTAACTGCAGAAAATATTGTAAAACATCTTCAATAAACTATAAATGTGGCACTGAAAGTCAAATCTGAATTAATCCACGTATTACACGTGTTAATACCATGAGAGTAAATCGTCCCTCAATCTTATTATACCACATTCCTGTATGCAACATGTCTTAATCGTTATCATTTAATTTTAATAACGTTGGTCTTAAAACCATAAATGTATTGTAGAAAATAATTGAAAACATTTCAATAAAGTACGTGTTAAAGTCTAACCTGAATTAATCTTACCATACCCGTTCGCTGCGAATTCATCTATACATTCTGTGCGGAGTTCCTTTTTACTCTGTCGATTGTATTAATTGTATGAACAGTGATCTGTGCCAGTTTTTCTATTGTTTCAGATCGTCTCCAAGAGAGCAATCAAAAGCATTAATTATCTTTCAGAACTTGAAGCGTTCTGAATCTCTTTCGATATGAATGTATGGTTGAACTGAAGGACATTTCTCTGCTCCAGACCTACATGAAATATGACAGTATGCAGATCAGATGTAGAGTAAAAGTATTTATGATAATAAGTAACAATACCAGAATAATATGAATGCGAAATGAAAGGCATTCATTTAATAAAGTTTATCTCTAAGAGCTGTAACCATTACCAAGTTTATTTAATTCAACTAAATACAATAATAATTTACTTTACAGTATACCCTCAATATTTTGAAAAGTAGATACTAAATTAAATCAAAAATTTGTAAACTTAAGAAAATAAGCAATTAAATTTAGAGAAAATTGAAGGTCTGTGTGCGCACGCTTTATTGAGTTTTCAAGTAATTGTATTTTAAAGTAATTTTATTGTTGTAGTTTTATTGTAAGTAGTTGTATAGAAGTAATTTTATAGAAAAAGAATATAAAAAAGTAGTGTTGTGTGAATAAAACTATATTGTAGTAATGAAATAATTAGGAATGTCTGTAAGAATAAATACCAAATTTATCCTCCAAGGCATTGCCAAACAATGTGCAAGCAAGTGTGAAAAGATGATCTCCTCAAACAAAAACAGGTGAAAAATCAGGAAGCTAAAAGGAAAGAAACTAGGTTCCAGGTGACTCAGAATATGGAAGGAGAAGGCACTAAGTGATCGAGGACATACAAAATTCATCACAACAACCTGGAGTCAATTTACTCAAATTCTAGTTTTTTTAACTTTAGGAACTTTTGTCTCTAGTAAAGTAGAGCATTAATGCACTTGATTAATTTTTTAGCACTGTCTACAATGTTTGTAAAGTCATAATCAGCAACAAAACTACCAAAAAAGCCAGCCATTTAAAAATAAGAAAATTGTAACTCAAAAATATGTATTTTTCATAATTTAATAAACATGTCTTTTCGAAAACGAATGATTGTATATCAAACTTTTGAGATGATTTGCAATAACGAAATATTAAATATTATTTTTTTTTATTTAACCTTGTAAGTAAAATAGTTTTTGAGATGTGTACCGAAAAATCATAAAATTAACATGGGCAAGAAACGGATGTTCTTCTCCCCTTAATATAAACTATTAATTTTATTTATGACTAAAATACACATCGCGCATCGTTGGTACATGTAGAACGTGAATATACTGAATTCAATAGCTGAAAGCTGTTTTCGTATATATGTTAGAATTTAAAAAAAATAATTTTCGTGCTTCGTTCCTTTATAAATTTTTAAAATGGTAGTTGCAGTATAAAACAGAAATTTTATATTGTAATATTACATAACTATTAACAATATTGCGAGAAAGTGCTGTTGTAGCACTTAGTTGATATCTGCCGACGTTTCCACGTAGCCTTCTGCTACGGTGTTGGTCTTTCATCTTCCATGTATTTTCAATGTGTGTATATCACCACCAGAGTCGGCGGGCAAGGAAGCAGATAATGTTTAAAAACAATGACAAGTTACACTTTCAATATTTATAAGTTCAAAATATGAATGAGCAAATAATGTTTAGAAGTGGCCCCAAAAGTTTTGATGTTTCGACGAGTATTTCCCATTTTTGTGCTTTACAAAAATAAGATAATGTTTCGTAGTTGCAGACGAAAGTATATTTTCAACCTTTCTAAACAATTAAATTCTTTAATATTTCGTCTAGTGATAAAACATCCTCTCAAATGCCTGCTTTTCGTATTTAGTACCATCATTTAAAAAGAAGTGTCATTGTCAACTATATCCTTTACCGTCATATTTTTCAGTTCTTCTCTTCGGCAGGCTCCAAAAATTCCTGCGATCAATATTACCATTTATCATTCGTCAGTTGTCATTGCCTAGAGTAAACTTATGTATATATTTTTTTTTGAGAAAAAAATGCCGATTGTTTGGGCACATATCCGTTAATTACCGATCAATTGCGAGTACATTCTTATACCAATATTTTTATTGACTGATATTGTGCTGCGTAGCATTGAGAAGTGAGGCCTTATTGAACTGTGCTTTTCTTTTTCCGCTTTAAAAGTGAAATATGTCATCATAACCTTTGAGAACTTGCTTTCCATGCACGAGTTTTCGGAAATTTCGTATTTTGCGTAAGCATTTCTTGACTTTTCAGGTTATAACCATTTAAGACCATAATTTTCTCTTCTTTCAATTTTATAATCTATAATTATTATATATCTTAGTCACCCATGAAGTAAACGTTTCTCAAGTAATTAGTGATACCAATGCAACTACACGTCACCACTCTTATTGTCTTTTTTTAAATCTTCAAATAATCCATGACCTCTCACTAACAACATGAATTGATCACATTTCACCTAGGACGAATAGCCAATATTTAAATGAAAATATTAAGACATTTGAATTTTTACAAAATGGATAAAACGTAGTACGGTACTCTTGTCGTAACATCCTATTACTTGATTGCTTATCGAGGTAAGTCTAGCGGCTTTGTTTGAGGGCTCGGTAGAACAAGGGGCTATCACACATGTTTTGTGAAATAGTTATTAGCATTAAATATAACTTCAAATATTATTCTTTTAGCGTAATATGTTATTTGAATCCAGTATGAACTGGCATGCAAATGAACTTGGTTTAAAATTAAAAAAAAACTCTTAGTTATTTTAAGAAAGTGATAGTAAAACCCTCAATATCTCATAACCAAGCAATTATGTGGTAGGTCCTTGTTCTACTGAGCCCTTCACTTCCTCAATTGCGATTAAGATACGCGTTTCGCATATATAACAATTATCAAATGACATTTTGACAAGTGACATTAAGAGTGACATTAAATGAAGCCACATCAGTTCTATTTCCTCCTTCTTTACTACTCTGATCACACACCTAGCTTACCCCACAATACATTACCTCTGATGTCCCACTGCAATCACCGTGCTTGTGCTACGCGAGTGCGCTCGCTTTGCGGGCGCGTTTAAAGCGCGCTCGGCGGCGGAGGCTAATAGCACGGACAGCGTGGGCGGAGGGGCCATCCGCAGGGAAATTAAGGCGCGTCGCGGTGCTGTCCGTCTGCGCATGCGCGGACTTGGCCCCGTCGCGCTACATCGCAGCCCCGGAGTCAGGGGAGATGGCTCAGGGTAGGATAAGCTCTCTTACCGGAAGCGGTGGCTTAGTGTATCAGCTGATGTCACTGCTCTGCCTCTGACCGGGAAGTCCTAGGTTCGAGTCCCGATGGCGGGAGGATTTTCGACACTGGCTTGTGAGCTAGGTCGAATTCGCTGTCTGGAGGAGAAGTTTTGCTAGTTTCTTGGATCAACACCAGGCGAATGTCGGAGCAGTACCCTGACAAACGAGCCATGGATCGCGCGCGATTGTTTCTTCCTCTTCCTTGTTATATCCTCGCCCCTTATACATATACTATCATTCACTACACTACCACACATGCCGGGAGACCAGTCGGGGACTTAGAACTTGTCCCGGCTGGGGCGGTGCCCCGATGGTGGGAGAGACCGGGTTGGGGAAAACCCCGCAAGTCGACGGTAGGCCGGCGCCGGATCTCGCCATCCAGCGCGGGAAGACCACTGCCACCTCCCAAACAAAAACATGCACTTCACTTACGGGACTAATCATCTCGGTAGTTAATGCGCCCGGGAACACTAATCAATCAATCAATCAATCAAGATCAGCTCTCCTCTTCGTGGGACCGGCTTAGGTGGCTCGGGGTATCAACTGATGTCACTGCAATGCCACTGAATGGGAGGTTCTAGGGTTCCAGGAGACCCGACAGTGACAGGATTTTCGACTCTATCTACTTAGCTAGCTCGAATACAGACGCTCTCGGGAGGAGACTTCTAGCGGCTGACTGCTCTGATCGGTAGTTTTTCCACCCATCGACACCAGGCGAGTGCCGGAGCAATACCCTAACAAACGCGCACGATCTTTCCTTCCTCTTCCTTATCCTTTCTTGCCCTTACTTACACACACAAGCACATGCACTCCACTACCACACATGACGGGAGACCGATCGGGAACTTAGAGCTTCTCCCGACTGGTGAGGTACCGCGCTGGTGGGAGATACCTGATTGAGGAAAATTCCGCAAGCGGACGTATTGCTCGTGGCCGGATCTCGCCATCCAGTGGATGAAGATCACCACCACCACCGCCACCTGCAATTAAAACATGCACTATACTTGCGGGACTACAATTATCAATTGACGCGTCCGTAATCATTCATCAATGTTCGTGGAATATTTATGGGGAAGGCGCGTATGGTGGACAATGGTCTGTTTGCTGTACGAAGAATTTCGCGTTCAATAAGGTACGAGCGATATGAGAACCAAACTGTGAAGAAGATTATGTTGTGTAGGACTTGGAGAACTTATCCTTGAAAAAGAACATATTGCAACCGTCGTGCGTTGACACGCCATCCTGTCTCTCCAGTCCTCTCTTTACACACATCCATTGCTAAACTACCATACCACTCCTCAGTTCAGAGCGCTTCTGAAAATGAATAAATTAGGGGTCGCAGGCCCATTGGTAGGTAAAATACTGGCTTAGGCACATGACAGGACGCGATGTGCGGGGTCGCTTCAACCAAGTGGAAAATCAGTTTCTTTCTTCTAATTTACTTTTAATGCAGCGCCGACTTCATTCCACAACTCGACAGAAGAAAAATGGTCACAGGCAAAATGAACAACATATTCATATTGTTCAATGTGGGGTAACCAAAAATATGAAAAAAAACAAATTCTTTGGTATATCTTAAGATTATAATTGCTCGGTATAAGGTTTCGAAACGTAACACACAGTAAAAAGAATTTATTTTACATCAAAAACCTTTGTATAACTAAATTAAGTCTTTGAACATTACCATATTACTAGTGGCTTAGTGCAAAGATGATGCTGATTAAAACCGCACAAAATGAATTCCGAAGAGTTGCCATAGTGAACAGAATTAAAGTCAAAATTTCCCTTTCTGTTAATACTATGTAAAAACATATTGCGTAAATATATATAAGAGCAAGTAGATATCTTCTTTCGCTTAAAAACAGACCCCGCTTGTAACGAAAGTGCGCCGACTTGGTTATAAAGGCCCTCCCATAAGGAAGTAGACTGACACGTTTCCATGTTCGACGCGGAAGCAGTGAAGCAGTTCTTCTCCATTTCCATTGAGGGCGGAAAGTGACTCGAGGGGCGGGGCGGGGACGGGACCGCCTGGGTGACAGGAACGGCGGCGTCGCGCGTTCATTTGTTTAGGCGGCGAAAGCAATTTCACGCGCAGCGGTGCAGCTGTCCACAGCGCCCACAACCCCCCACCCCCACCCCCACCCCCACCCCCAGCCCCATCCATCAGCACGCGCAGAACCTCTGGAGGACACAGCCACGAGAATGCACTGGCCGAAGGAATTGAGGACAAGATAAAAGAGAGGGACAGTGAGCAATGGAGAGAAATGACACGACAGAAATCGAAAAGAATAGAAAAGATGGAATGGAATGGGATAGCCAATTTAAGGAAGAGAGAAAGAAGAAATAAAATATTTGTGTAATTTTTGGAAGGTCCTATAGAATTTTTAGGTAGACATTATTATCTTAATTTTTATTTTAACATTTATTTTGACCAAGGTTTCGAAGGTCATTGGCCTTCTTCAGGGTCTAATGAAATTAAATACGCATAAATTAAAACAAAAATTTTTGAATATTGAATACCATTTTAAATTAGATAATTAAAAATATAAATTGGAATAACTACAACCTTTTTTTATTTTAAGTTATGTATATTTAATTTCATTAGACCCTGAAGAGGAAGGCCGATGACCTTCAAAACGTTGGTCTAAATAAATGTTAAAATAAAAATGTTTAAAAATATCTGCCTAAATATTCTATAGGACCTTCCAAAAATTACACAAATACGAAAAAGGCAGTCTTAAAAAAAGTATAACAAATTTAACTTTGTAAAAAAAAATTAAACAGAAGGAGAGACAGGAGAGAAAAGAAAAGAATGTAAGCAAAGGGATGAAAAGAACAATGGAGGAAATGCCCAAGAAAAATGTGAACAGTAGACCTAAAGGCAGAGGGACAAGGAGCACCCGAAATGGAGAGAGAAAAATATAAAAAATGGAATAGAAAAACTCATCTCCGTGCAGCAGTTCAAACGTGAGCATTTGAAACTCAAGAGACAGAGATGGTAAGAGAGGAGTAAGGAATGAGGAAGGAAAGATGAAAAAGGTGACTGGGCGTGCGTTTCAATTGAAATTAAGATAAGTTGTACTGAAGTGGATATAGTCACACGCTCATTTTTTCCATATAGCTCAGGAATGGTAAAAATATTTAAAGAGTGTGATGATTAATTGACAGAAACAAATATTAAACAATTAATAGAATCTCTAATACATTGCTAGGATTGGCAACGTGTGATTAAAGTATCCAGTCTTGCTAAGTTAATAATGAAATACATTCTCGTGGCAGTTCACTGGTTTCAAATACAAGTAGTGCTGTCATGTGAAATGCAGTGAACATAAAGTTAAAGTATTAGACTTGTCAAGTATATGAAAATATTTACACTTGGAAAGCTAATGATGTACATAATTCTCGCAACTCTAAACTTAATGCGAAATATAAAAATGTTATCGTATGAAATACAATATATATAAATAAACAATGAATTAATAAAATTACAATGACCCCAGAATGTTTATATTACAAGAGACATGAAAATTATTTTGACTTGTAAGACATCAATATTTCTCGGCAGCAGTTACTTTTACATCATGAATCAAAATGGAGGTTGCATTACCAAATTGAAGTAAATGTAGAATTTAGTGTACGAAATATTCATGGTCGTGATATGAGCGATAGATGGAACTTACATAACTTCAGCATTAATTACAATCCACATAACTGCAGTACTTAAAATGAATTACATTGCAACTAACTGGTGAAATGCATTGTGATTTCCATCGACGAGGAGATCCTATCATCTCCAAGGCTGCCACGGAAACAGTGACCTAGCTTGGTGTCACCTGGGGCAAAACTAATGGTATTACCTGCCCCCTAAATTAAATATAAAAATATGTTAGTAAATGGTTTATATATTTAATAAAAATAAAAGTATATTTGCATTCGACATTTATTTATAATATTTTAAAAACTATGTATTTCATAATTATTGAAATATTTTGGAAATAAATAGTTCTATACTTGTAACAATACAATTATCTAATTGATGTCACCCCTAAAATTGCGACACCCGGGGCGGATCGCCCTTCCCCCGCCACCATCCAACTACGCCACTGCACAGAAGTGAGTTGACGAGGGAAATGGTTATAGCCAGGCCACAGAATAAGTACTACACAGAAAGGAAAGCTACCCACAAGCCGTGCGCCGATATGATGCGCATGGTCGCCATATTGAAAGTGTGTAAAGCTGTACGACACGGCATTTGTTGTGTGGTGAAGGTGTCTTTTATTTTTGTTTTACTTGGTATATTCGGTGTGTGTATAACTTGCAAAACATACGTAACCCGAGGGGACATTTGCTTTGCATAAACAAAAAATTAATTTCGCACATAGACAAATCTTAATAAAAGATATAGATAAAAAGGTAAAGAATTATAAAAATATAACTAGTATTGCTACAGAATGGCATAGACTTTCTCTTATTAGTTTTCTATTTTCTTTGGTCTGGCTAGTTTATCGCAGTTGCCACATAATCTAGCCAGCTGCCATCTATTTCCGCTCAAAGAACATTTTTTTGAATTTTTCTCAATTATTCTGTGTCCTAATAGTAGAACCGAAATATTACTTTAAGAATATTAAAGAAGAGTAAAACCTGGCCCTAAATGACAATTTTCATTATTTTCATTTTAGCGTTACCAAAATTGCGAAATTGGAGCTATTTTTCGCAGAAAAATTTTGAGTTTAAGAAAAACTTTATTTGAAGTCATTTAAAGTATTTTGACTCACAAATGCAATAATGTTTACAATGCGCTGGAAATGTGCATATTAACGACGAGAGAGATATTTCAAAAAATATGTGCAATTTTTGAAAATACAAAATAATACACGAAAATGATTTTATGTAATAATAAACAGCGCAGTTAACACTACACATTGTAAAAGTTAGAAGAAAAAATTTGGAGCCGTTTTTATAGAAAATGGTATTTGAGCTGACTCTTGCGGTTCCTTTGCACAGTTTCAAGATGGCGGTCCGCGCTGCGCAATGGCTCAACATCAAAGGAGCCGCCGCTCATTGAAGATCAAAGAACAAGATGACGGCATCTTGCTCTGTGGTCACATTATGTGGTCCAGTACCTGCTCGTCGCTGTGTACCACCCTCCTCTATCCATTGGTTCCACACACGCATCACTGTCCTAGCAGCGCGTTCCGTTCGCGGTACGACAAACTCTCTTTTTGGAGACCGATCATTCTGCCCCGTTCGAACTCACTTAGACGCAGATATTGCGCCCTTTGTCGTCCACGAGGCAAACCGGCACTTGCTTGCACGTTTCCACGTCGTCTGACGGCTCTACACTGACTGTGTGTGGCGTAACACTGACCTGACCTTTCACACAAAGGAGGGCGCTGCTAGGTCAATGTGGACGCCATCTCTATGAAAATTTAATCTCTTCTTATGGATACACTGTTCTACACATTCGCCAATTTTTAAGTGATTCCGACACTTCTATCTGTTGCCATTTTTTTACATTTTTTGCGTCAACTCACGACGCGACGCGCCTCCTAACCCCTTGTTGAGTGTTGAGCGCTTTTTGGAGTAATCCTCCGTAAATTTTTAATATTTGGAGTAATCCTTCGTTACTGTATAATTATGTCCGTTACGTCTCGTCGTAGTCAGTTGTAAAAGGACCGCCAGGTAGCGTCTCCGCGTACGCGCCTCCCACCACGCGCTCCTGCGTCACTACCCAGCGGCCAGAATTAGGAAGGAATAAGGATAGGGGTAGGGTTTAGGACACTTCACAGGAGTTGGACTAGCCCTTGTGAAGCAGCCAAACTCGTCTTGTTGGAACCAATTTCACATAAGATTCGACGGGAATCGAACCCGGACCTCCTTGGTAAAAGGCGAGCGACTTCGCTCTTGAGTCACGAGATGACCAAGTAAATTAACGAATAAATTGGAAACCATTGTTGAGAAAACTTTGAAAATATCATTGAGGCTTTTTGTAATGAACCTCCAAAAATCAAAATTCAAGGAGGCCCAGACCAGAGAGATCGATCAAGGAATAAGGGTTTTAGTGAAAATCTTACCTAGGGTCTCACCACAAACGTCGTGCACGAATGGACAGAGATCATGGGTTTTGCCGTAAACCAACGTTTCGTTACCAAAGACCCACAAAAAATGAATTCTGATATCTGATCGTGTTAGAGAAAATTATTTATTTCTTGTTGGAAGAAGAATTTTCCACAAAAAAAATCTGTCAAAATATTGCCATATTTTGGGGCAGAATTACTGTACTTTATCTGCTTTACCTATTCAATAAGTAACTAGTAATGCTATAGAATAACGCGGACTTGTTCTAGATAGTTTTCTAGCCGTTTTAATCTATTCTGTTTTGCCCCACCATTTTCCCAGCTTTTATCTATCTGGGTATAACATGTAATTTTAGACAACCACTTGTAAAAGCGGTTCTTGCAGGGCAGGGTGGTGAGCTAATAGTTCAATTTTTAGCACAAGGGCTAAAAGGAAGACGATTCTCAAATATTCAGATTATAAAGAGAGTGCACCAATGAAAACAATAATTTCGTTGGAAGGGATCTGATACTACTTACATTAATGTCCCATTAAGTGATTTATATACATACTGCATAATAGTAAAAGGAAAATCAGAAATGCTAGTTCAAAAAAAGTGTATGACTTAGCGCCCTGTGATACCATATGGTATCAGAACACTTCTTGGTATAAATAATTTTTTCATTCGTTTTTAAACGACAATATAATACTAAGCTGTGATGACTTGTGATCATTGATCAATGCTAAATGCCACGCTATTGTTGATTTCACGAACGCGATTACCGTTAAACCGTCAACATTATTCCGCTTTAACCATTTACAAATCCATTCTCCGTCCAATATGCATACCCTGTTTGGATTTTAGCTGGTCCTAACCACATTAAATAAGTTACAAACCCTTCAAAACAAAATCATATAAAGAGCACTGCATAACGATCTTGCCATAGAACCGATTACTTCCTTTATTGCCAAACTGGCACATAATTTCTTCAATAATTTAAATCATCCACAAGGAGCAGTCACTTACCTTCTTACTTCAATACCTCTCCGATATTAGATAAGTTAAGAACATTTCTTGCATTTACCTGTCTCTCCAATTATATTTCCTGTTAACCCTGTCATCGCCCTCTAACGAACTTTCCTCACAATGACGTTGGTTGAAGGCATAACCTAATGAAATCACTATCAGGGAGGTGACAACAAGTTACCCCCTTCACACTTTGCTGGTACGAAGTTGCTCGGTCAAACAACTGGAGTCTTACGGCTGAACGTTGTACTATCTATCAATGTAAAAAAACGGGGAGAAACGTTAAAAACGTTTCTTTCTGTTGTGCATTGTTCAGTGGCTGTGCCATGGACTAAGGATGAGCTTAAATACACATTTCTCATATTTATCATTGATAAAAATCTGTATTTTGAACATATCAAATTTATTAAATTAACATATTGAATAATGGAGTGTAAAATGTATGACTCTTTTGCTTATTTAATAATTTAACAGATAAAATCAGATAAAGTTACCTTTGCAAAAATATGTCGAGGTAAAATTGAAAGTTCTCTTGAAAAAAATGATGGTGTTCTCGCTATTCGGTGGAAAGTTCATTCTGTTGTGACTGTAGAGATAATACATTGTGGATAATAAATCACCTGTCACAGATGAAAATATATTCCCGAGCTGAGAAAAAACACATCTATGTTCTTTGCCCGAATTGCTTAGCGCAACATGGGCATCTTCGGACAACATGGACCTTATATATTAAGGAATTGCACAGTATAGAATCGGAATACTATCCAAAAAGTGGTACTGGCCTATTCTAACAAGTCGGTTGGAAATCCGCAGATTTGGCATTGACCGTTGCGGCATTCACACTAAACGTGAATAACGGTCTTTAATCTCAAAAATATGTTTACATGGACAAAGATGTGATGGGCTTAATCATTACGTCATGCCGTGCAATAGTCGTCGATGTGCTGGTGAAGGAAGTTGCTCTTCATTTGAAAAAAAAATGTGTGGAAAATGCAATGTAGAACTATGCGTTAAGTGTTATCGAAAATTTCGTATGTTGTAATTATTTATGTAATGAATTTCTATGAATGTGGTGTTCATTTTATACTTACATTTAATGCATAATAAAAGTTTTAAAATGAAACTTTTTTTCACTTAAAGCCTCCGTAAGCGCCCAGTAATATCATATTGTATCAGCAAATATTTCAAAAACGAAAAACGTAAATTTTAAAAGACTTTATGTGAATAGACTTTTAACAATTGTTTTATACACTGTAATTTTTGTTCTTCATTTCATGTGTGAATTCCATGTCAATGGATGTAAAGATCTTATAACATTTCTACCTCTATTCATTTTGTTTAGAACATCTTTCTATCACGACCATCACTTGTTAAAGTTACACCCAGATAATTGTATTCTTTTGGGCATTTAATGATGCCCCTGTGCGTTAACCGGTCCTCACCATTGCCTCCCACTACCGTATAGTTTGTTTTTGATGTATTGACGTCAGGTCCCCACTTTCCATATTCTTCAATTAATTTTCGAGTCATGTAGTGGATATCATCCTCTGCATCAATAGGTATTCTCATGCCCTGATACTTTCTTTTCCAGGTTGTGAAGGACTCGTTTTACATACATTTTAAAGAGAGTAGGGAATATACAACAACCTTGACTTGGGTCTTTGTTTATTTCAAAAGCTGACGAACAACCTGAACCAACTTTAATGCAGCTTTGATAATTTGCATAAAGACGCTTTATAGCATTTATATACACTGTATATTCTCATCTACCATAGTATCCCACACTTCGGCTAGGAGTGCCGTGTCAAATGCGTTTCTCAGATCTGCAAATACTATATGAATCTCTCTGCCCACACTGATTCTTTTTTCAATGATTTGTTTTACACAAAATATATTTTCAATAAAAGATCTCCCTGCGCAAAAGTCACACTGTTCCTCCATTTCCTCCATCTCCATTTCCAATCTTTTCCTTTATACCCGGGAACAGTCTCCAAATTGTACTTGTTACACTAATGCTTCTATAATTTTCACATTCGTTCTTGTGACCTTTCTTATAAATACATTAAATGTGTGCCATTTTCCATTCTTCAGGAGCTAAATCTTCTTCCAAGCATTTATTGAAAATCTATGCCATGATGTCTGTGGCACTGGAAGGGGCAGTTTTAATTAATTCAATTGAGATTCCTCCAGGTCCAGGAGCTCTGCCACATTTCATTGCCATAAGGGCCTTACTGACTTCCCATGGTATTTGTGGAACATTTTCCTCTTGTTCATGAGTTTCATACGAAATGTTCATATTCTCTGTTCTATTCTCAGTTAGATCTTCGTAGTAGCTTTTCCATTTTTCCAGGCCTATTGGATCACCTTTTCAATGCTCTTTTTATTCTTTCTGATTGAATTGACAAATTTCAAAGCTTCTCTTGATATTTTACTCCCCATTAATTTATTTACCTCGTTACACCTATTTCCGCCGAGTTCACTTTGTATTCTGGACACATTTTTTTAACGTCTACTCTATTATATATATTTCAGGAGGAACTTCACAATACTCTTCCATTTTGTTCGAGCAAACCTGTCTAACCATGTGTATACAATAGTACATGGATACGCACTCTGTTGCGACGCCATATTGACAACTAACGACAGAATGCGGCTTGTCACTTTTGATGCATGGTAAATTTTAAAATGTTTCGAATTCTCGTTTGATTCGGCTAGTACACCATAAAATTTTATGAAACATGAGCGTTACTTGGTGCTCGGGCAAAAACGTCTAGTTTACACCGTAGATAATAAATACCTGTAAGTATTCTCGTATAATAGTTCAAAATATATGAAAATAAATAACTATTTTAATATTTTCTCAATTTTTCGATTCCCTAATAGAATAATCAAATCTGACATTAAGAATATTATAGGAGAGTAAAACTGCTTCTAAATCAAATTTCCATTGAAACATTTTGAGCCATTTTTGAAAAAGTATCGTTTGAGCAATTTCTAAAAATGCGCAATTTTGAGCGCATTTTCCCAGAAAACTTAAGAATTTTGAGAAACATTACAATACGTTGTTTGAAGGAAGCGTGCTCACAAATGTAATGAAGTATAAAAAACGTTCTTAAGATAAATATTAACAACGTGAGAGAGAATTTAAAAAAAACGTTGGTGTTGTGTTTGAAAAATCAAAATAAAGCATCACAACGGCATGTCATGTTATTCAAAGCATTTAACTCTATTCATAAAAAAAGTTGAAGAAAAAATTTGTAGCCGTTATTGAGAAAATCTTTTTACTATTGTCTATCTTTTACTCAAAATTAAAGTATGTTTTCTTAATTTTTCAAAATAAATGTAAATGGAGTTAAATAAAGAACTAACACGAAATTTAATTTTAAGAATAAAACCATCAACTTTAATAATGTTTGAGGGAGACTAAAATATTTCAGACTTTTCCAACTTTCGAACTTTCAAAAATTCTGTGTTAACAGTGAAAGTAGGACGTACACTATCGGTATTAGTGTATTCTTACAAGAACATTTATTTTAAGAAAAATTTGAAGTCAAATTATGAAAAAATCCAGTCTTCATGTAAAGTACCCTGAACATTTAAAGAATGATTTCCAAAATTGATGGTCAGTGAGACAGAGAAAATATGAGAAATATTTATTTTTGAATTATATATATATATATATATATATATATATATATATATATATATATATATATATGTATGTATATATAATTTAATATTATAAAATAAAATATAATATTATTAATATAATATAATAAATATCATTTAACTTTGAAATTCATAAATATCAATAGAATACCGTTATTGACTTCTTGTAAGCGATTGCTACTTTTTATTGTCATTAAAAATATATTTTATTACAAATACTATGTTGATTAATTAAGCAAATGGAAACAGGCTGTAAAGCCTGATTTCTGCTCATTTCATGACATATATAAAACCTTTTTTAATTTCAATTCCATAATATTTTTTCTTCCCCTGTATGTTTTTTGTGGGCACACTTGATACATTTCAACTATTTTCTAAATTAATAAATATAGAATATATTATTAATTAATATAGAATTAAATTTAACGTTACTATATAATGGCCTTGTTTTTCTATTAATATTTTTTATAGAGTAATTCCTATCCATTAAAATTCAACCGTTTTCATTCTTCAGATCTTTTTGCATTCAAAGAGAATATATGAAACTATGAACAGAAATAATAAAAATACAAATAAAAGTGGAATTGAGTGTTTACAGTACCTCGCCTCATATTCTGTAACTCGAAAACCACAAACACATTATTTGCTCAGTACTTATTCAGAGACAAATATTTTCAAAAAACCAACATTAATAGAAGTGACAATTGGCAATTTGCCAAAGACAAAAACATATGCCAATGCCACGGTCACGCATGCGTTCCCAATTCAAAGCTACAAGGAAAAAGCAGTCGAGGTTGCGTAAGTTCGGCCCATGGATCAAAGTCCACTACGATTTTTCAGGTTCGGCGGCACGTCGTCAATAAAATTACATAAAACAAGAAAAGGACGACGATTCACCTAATCTGATCCATCGAGCCCCACGTTGGGCGCCATTCAATATAACACCCCCCCTGACTGGAGGTGCTCCCAGGGTCAACCTCGACTCGACCTGTTTACCTGGCGCCGTTATGGCGGATTAGCTGGCCCGGCTACACCCACTGCAAACCTAAAATGATCAAGCGGGAGCATGCATGGCGTGGGCATTGGCATGCAGTAGTCATTGAAAGACATAGGCTCAGTTTAACCTTAATTTAATAATCACTTAATTCAGTTCTGGTGAAGCCAGATGAACAAACAGACAGAAAAGAAACTTAACCTAACTTAAACCTAAATATTTACTGCCGGCGTTCATTCGCCCCTCAATCCCCTCACAATCGTCCGGCGCGAGCGCGGGTCATTGTTCCCGCCGCTCGCAGGGCGGCGAAAGGCGGCGCTCGGCTGCCGTCCAGGCACGCTGCGCGCCCCAGGAAAGGACGAAGTTGGCGGGCAGGTATCGATAACCCGGAGCGGCGGCGGCGCGGGTGGCGCGCGCGGCTCGGTCGGCGCGCTGCAGGTGCGGTGCCCCGGCGTCGGGTAGGCAAGGCGCCTGAGCGGAGGCGGCGGTGGCGGACGGCGGTGCAGGCGATCTCTAGCCGGCACGGCCCGCTAGCGTTCGGATGAACGCCTGGGCGGTGTAGGCGGCGACGATGGCGGTCAAGCCGCGGTCACAGGCCGTCCACCTGTCGATGGCCCGTCCGGGGTAGAACCTGATCGGCCGAGCTCTCGCGGTGTGCGGCGCGGCCTGGCCCAACTACACGGCCTCTATTAATAAAGCTAGGCGGCGCGGCCACTTAAACTGACTGTGACCCGCTGATGGCTGTGGCCCTGGTCGGCGCGGCAAAAGCACACATCCGAGGCGGATGATACGTGGCACGCACGTGAACGCGGCCAGAGCCTCACTGCACGACTCTCAAGTGGGGGCGTCTGCCCGCTACGACGGCGCGATCCGGAGGTCCCAGACGTCTGGTCGCTACCGCTGCTCGATCCACAAGAAGCTTTTCACGATGCCTCGAGAACTCCTCGGCTCCCGGGGGCCACGTGACCATGCCCGCGTGATGTCCGCCCTCATTGGCTTCCGACATCACGCGGCACGGGCGCCCAATCGTGGTTGCACCTGCTTTTCCGCTGCAAATTTCAAGGTGGCGCCTTCTCAGGAAATCACCTACGTCACGATTTCCTGGGAGACGCCGCTGCTTCGCTCGTCGTCTAGGAAAATCCCGCTCTGCGTCACCGCATACCTGACGCTGGGTGCAGGACAAAGGAGTATCCTCTTCCACCCGCGTCGGCGGCGCCAACTAACGGTGTTTGTGCCCGAATCCTGCGAGCTTTCAGCGAGCTCCCGCTGCATGTTACCACAGGCGTCGTGAAAAATATTATGATAAAATATTATTTATTGCGTCGCGGAACCCAGATGGGCGACTGTCCCATTACATTATATATATATATATATATATATATATATATATATATATATATATATATATATATTCAATGAAAATATATGATAATATATTTGAATATGATAATATAATATAATATTCATAAAATGATATTATATGAAAAATATTAGAAAATATTGCCCGGGGAAATATTTACTTTGTCCTAATTCCTAGAAGTAGTTTAAGCGCTAGTTTTGTATGTAGACAAATAGACAGATTGACGGATGGACGTACGGACGGACGAGTTGAAAAGAATTCATTAATTGTGTCAAAGAACAACAAAACGTGAGTGACGCCACCACGTTTTAGATAATATAATTTGCTAAATATAGTAGCAAGAAAAAAATATTAGGTCCCCGCAAACTAGTTTTTCTGCAGAAAAACGGCACTTTTCGGTGCTGCATTACATATTATTCCATTTATGCGAATGTATACGGTAAAGTAAAAATATGTAATTAATTATGTAATTCAGGAAACGTGTCAAAAATGGTGCAGATTCGAAATGTCTGAAATTTGAGAATGTATGTTGAAACCGGAACATACAGCGCTTTTATAAGAGCATTATATTTGAAGCAAAAGAACTTTGAACTTTAAATGAGTATTCAGAAAATGTTCAAAAAGCCCCATAGCAGCTGTTAAGTTCCTCTGAAATTAATAGAATCGTTTCAAAATCGTGGAGTCAGCCATATCGGACAAGTAATATCCATTTCGGAAAAATCTTCTATGTAATGTAGACCCTAGTGCTGATCAGACAGGCACACAGACATTCATTACTCTACACCATGTAAATTGAAAATGAATATTTATATTTAAAACATTATGAATTTGTAGAGAACAAAGTCTGAAAAATATGAAGCAACGGTTTTGGGAGTTTTGGATTTTCTGCACAGAGTATATATTGTAATATCTTCAGAAACATTAAGTAACTGTTGGGTAGTGAAATTTCAAAAGTTCTGTCTTTAGTACTATGTAATTGCAAGGATCCAGCTTGTTTATTTTATTATATAAATAAACAAATATGTGGTTCTTCTTTACTCCATATGGAGAATTAAAGTTGTCTCGTCGCTCAAGAGCGAAGTCGCTCACTTTTCACCAAGGAGGTCCGGGTTTCATTCCCGTCGATTCCCGGACAATCTCAAGTGAAATTTGTTTCAAAAAAACAAGTTCAGCTGCTTTCCAAGGGCTAGTCCAACCCCTGTAAAGTGTCCTAAACCTGAACCCTAACCTAGTTCCTTCCCAATTCTGGTCGCTGGGTAGTGACGCAGGAGCGCGCAAGAGAGAGGCGCTTACGCGGAGAAGCTACCTGGCGGTCTCCTTGACGACTAACGGACTACGTAATGGAGGATTACTCACAGAATTTGACTTTAGAAACATAAATAACGAAGGATTACTCCTAAACGCTCAACACCTAATGGGGGTTATGAGACGCGTTGCGTCATGACAAAGGCGCAAAAAATAAAAGAGCTATACTAATTTTCAAAAATTGTCATTAAGACTTGAATAAAATTGAAACAAATGTTGTAGTGTTTCTACATTGTTTATGAAACAAATTATTACATGAAACAAAAAATTTAGAAGAACAATTTATGGAAAATATTAATATATTTTTACATTTTTTCCTATGATTTATTGAGAGAAATACAAAAAGGTTACAGTATGTTTGTTATAACGGAAACATGGTGTTATGCACCGTTCATTGTATATCCAAATGGAGGAAATAATGAAATTAATTAAGCACTGAAAAAATATAAATGAAAATAGTTACCAATGTTCACCTAATTACACCGTAATCAACTAGACACAAAAACTGTATGTCAACATCAGATATAATTGAACAGGATCAAAAGTTAATACTGTAGTCATTACTGATTACAAGGCAGCTGTTCATTTTTAATTTGTTTGTTTTCAACTGCAAGGGAAATAATTACGATCGTTATAGTATATAAAATAGTAATTTTGTAGGAAGTTGGCAATTAAATAATCTCACTAACTATTTTGACTGATTTTCAAAACTGATTTTATTCATTACGATCTATTTTAATAAAAAACAATTCGTAGTTTCACCTAACTTGTTTTTTCGTAATTTCAGTTTAATTACGAAAACGGCAAATAAACTATGAAAATTAAATTAAATTATCTCTCTTATTCGACTGTTTTGCTGGTTTGCAATCATTTGTAGAAATGTATTGAGCGGAGGAACTGTAAGACAAGTATCTAAAAATATTATAATATTAATTTTTAATTCACATCTGTAAACTCTTCGATGACGAAACTTTTCAAACAACAAGTTAATTGCGGGTAGGCTTTTCAACGAAGACATTCTTTCTCTAAATTTATTTGCATGAAGAAATTGAGTTTCCTGCAAGAGAAATCAATACATAATTATGATTCACTTTATTTAAGTTAGCGTCAAGTTTCGGATCACCAGGAAAGTTACAAAATTCATTATCTTCCTTCATCCCGATGTCTAAAGGCCAAGAAAGTTATGTAAAGATTTATATTTCGAAAATGGCTGACAATCTATAGATCTACAGACGTAGCTTTGGCAAAAAATACGCAATTTATAAAAAAAAGTGTACTTACTGTATACATTTCCCTTGAGAAAAGACAGACTTACGGACTCTTTAATTAAAATGATCACACTAAAAAACGGAATGTTATGTGTTTTTTTTGTAAATCAGTATTTAAAGAAGTTACATAATTTTAAATTCAGAGGAAAAATAGTAAAACAAAACACTATTTATTTGCTTTTATTCGGTCTCCAAATGTCACGGTAAATGATTAAAATTCAACTACAGTCAGGAGTTGGAAATAAAATAAATATACATTTACATTAAGACGTCATTTCAAAATTTCTATGATTCCTCACTATCCATTTGCTTCAAGAAGCCAACGCTGCTACATTCAAATGACATTCTTTCGGAACAACTTCTGTAGTCGCACCGAATGGCTGTTGACATAGCATGGGGTTTTGAGATAATTTAGCCAACTGGAATGGAAGAATGAGATATGGGAAGGAATGCCAGGCACGTCCCGAACACACTCACCGAAACTTCTCTCTGAGAACATCAGGGAGTAAAAGAACACGGGGAGAACATCAGGGAGTAAAAGAGAGAAGCTGGATGCGAGGAAGAAATCGAAATCGACATTCTTAGGTTCTTCAAGGTTTAAACAGCCCGCGTGGAGAAATTAAGTGTAATGACAAGAACAAACTTCCGCCTATAAAGATGTAGGTACTCTGTAGAAAGATATTGCACATGGTGAATAGTGAATGTACAATTTTATGTTCAGAGTGAAAGGTCGTTTGTTTCTTTAGAATTACGAAACGCAGGTATTTGTTTAATCTACGGTAACTTGTGAAAATTGTGAGACGGGCAATTTAGGTTTTATTTTATTAAACTTTTATTGACAAATACTGACATGAGCACGCCGTTTCAAGTTAGTGATCTGCCAATAAGATATTATTGGCAAGTTAACGTCACCTCTAGAATAGTTTTCTTTCAATTAACTAGCAGCTTATAATACTCTCTGACTAACAGTTTGTATGGTCTAGTTATTACATCATATTAACAGAATAAATCTCAGCAACAATAATAACCAGTGAATATGTTCGCGCCAAGCAACACTAAAACAGCTTTCAAGAGCGGTGACTCAAAATAATCTAAAATTACTATTTTAAAATCCATCAATTCTTCTAACACCAGTATTAAGCGTATTTCAGTCTTTATTACATAATTATTAAGTGATTATTAAACAGGTAACAGATTAACAGATACACAACACTATCATTTTCTTCCGTGGTTGGGTAATTGGCGTTCAGAAGAAATTTTGCTTTTCACAAATGAGCAAGTTAACTACAATCTTCTGTCAAGAAATGGTAGCATGTTTTTGTTATTTTTAATTACTTGGGTAATAAATTAGTTTAAAAATATATCATATCAATAACAATTTTATATTTGAGAGCTGTAATACATGGTAACCGTTTTCGGATTGTTTTTTGTTGTTCATTAGCAGAATCATAATTACAACTCTATAAAATATATGCTGATTCATTGCATTCAAAATGTAGCGTCAACGACTTCAAATAACGTTTCTGGTGTTCATTTTAAAAGTAAATTGCATTCATTGAAACTTAGGAAGTTTGTAAGTAAAGAAAGACTCACTTATTTCTTTATCAACCAAACAAAGATACATTTAACTAGTAATAACATTTCTTGCTTGCTTATGGAGATAGATATGAAAACAGTTCCATTGTAAAAATAAATGTTAAAAAAATCGAATTCAATTTTTGACATTGAAAGGGCATGACTGATTTGATCTGATTGCCTACTACCCGAACTTATCAATCCATATTCGTATGCGTTTGTTTTCAAATCAGGAACATTTCGGTGTGGTAGGTGCTCACGTTTTGAGTGATGAGTAAATGTTTATTCATGTTGAATGTTGCGAGGAAATGCTTATTTGATTCTGATAAGAATGTCACAAACGACTTTTGACGCGTTTCTTAAATCAGATTCCACGTAAGTCTCATCCTCAAATCAAACCGAATCAGTCTCATTTGCGCAATTTGTTTGCAAACCAAAATACATTACATATGTGCAGATAGGATACCTGATTTTTAGATTTGAAAGAGCCGGTCATGCTTTCAGACATGCTTTCTATGCAGTTTCCTTATATTCCGTATTATTCTCACGATGTAAGGACTTCATGAGCAAAACCCAAACCCTCTTTTTCCTGGAATACAAATGATGACACAAAAATAAGTAATTTCCTTCTGACGCTTCATGCATCATGATTTGGAATTTAACACCTTTTGAATTTCAATTTCAATATAATTGTATTTATGTTACCAACATAAAGCCGAGCTTTGTGCATGGAAAATACATATTCGACTGTCTCTGTTTAGTTACAATATTACTATCTTCAGATTGAATTTTTTTGCAATTCTCCTCTATCATTAATTATATAATAATTGCTTATAAGTGAGAAAAACCCGTAAACTCCAAAGCTCTGAAGAACCAGTCAATTACCTATCGTTTGGTTACGAAATAATTTAATTGAACTGCTCATAGACAACGGACATCAAGGAACCCTGTTGATACACCCAATGAAACACTCGCCCAACTTAAGAGTTGTTTTCGAGTAGATAGGGAAATCCAGAAAATATATTCAGAGCAACAACCTCTTTAGCCAGTGACTTCCTTTGTTTGCAGTCGAGCCACCGTTCCTTAGGGGATTTGAGTGACAGTTATAACTTGGCAAGTGCATCAGAAGAGAACGTTCCATTTTCGACCTTCCAGGCGAGTCGATGAATATAAAGTACGCTGTGCCTAACAAGTGTCGCATTATTCAAATTTTCCGAAAACTCGTATATTATGTTTCCAACGCCCGCCACTTCTGGTGGCAGCCTCGACTTTAATCACTTCTTCGGTTCAAAATACGTAACGCTTGGGTGAAGATGATTTTCGTTCCCTGAAAAGTGATTTACGAGAGTGGAGAGAAATCTTCGTATATTATTTGTCAATCAAAGACAAAAATAACCCATAAATAGAACATCATTAGAACAATTTTTATGTTCAAACACAAGAGCAAATGAGATTTAATAATTTTTTTTAATCACGTGGTTTGTCCACATTGTAATCTCAGAAGTGTAAAAAGAGATGAACAGAAATAAATAAAGTGAAACAAGTTCAATTTTAGGAGTTAGATTATTCTTTTATTTTGGTTGCTCCCCTTTACGTAATTTGATAATTAGATGAACACGCATTCAACGTATTTTTTCGTTTGTTGGGGTTATAGTGTGTTAACCGTATCATAATAGTAGTATAACGTGTGTTTCAGTTAGGTGAAAATAGACCAAATAACGGACACGGTTGTGATTTGATAACCAACCTGGACGTTTATTTGCATTATCGCCTTTGTGTTCTTTCCGTCCGCACTTTTCGTTATACTACCTTTTCCTTAAAGAGAAAAATCATATTTAAAGAAGTACCCACCTTTTCTTAGATAAGGAGTACTTATACGCCATCTTTATTCTTACAACTTATTTGCTTCGATTGCTCGGAACGGACAGTGGACTGTTCTAATTCTTAACATTCTCCGCTCGATATGAGTGGATTTTTCTTCCTCTGTTCTGTTGCATTAAGTCGATATACCATTAAAAAATTACGAAAATGAAATTATATTTTACCGTTACAGAGTATTACGTAGGTAATTATCACATCTTTCTAGCCTTGCCCTAGATTCCAGTGACTTAACATAATTTTATGACATTGTAAACAAAAAGTATACAATTATAATGTAAAATAAACATTAAAATAAAGACAGAATAACCCAAGAACGTGGTATATAATAAATATCTAATGAATACCTATAGGAAGGTGTTAACCCGACATTGAACGCATTTTATTTAATGTGTTCGTAAATTATGTCTCGATAAAGAAACATTATTGAAAATAGGCGAATAATGTGAATAAAAGCACAATTGCATAATATGTGCAAAATAGATCTTAAAAATTTGTCTGCGATTTTTAAGTTATGAGTAATGTAAATACATTATTTAAAATAGTTAATTTTAGGATAATGGATCACGGGATCGGTCAATTAATGAATTACATTAGTTTGCCCACGTTTCGGAATATTTAATTCCTTCATCAGGGCTAACAAACAAAAAACACAATCACAATAAATGAGGACAAACTCTTCTGAACAACAACATAAAAAAACATGAATGAACATACATGTAGAAAAATAATTACACAGATAACTAAATAAATAAATACATTATATACTGTATATAACAGACAGTATATAATGTATTTATTTATTTAGTTATGTGTAACTATTTTTCTACATGTATGTTCATTCATGTTTTTTTTTTGTTGTTCAGAAGAGTTTGTCCTTATTTATTGTGATTGTGTTTTTTGTTTGTTAGCCCTGCTGAAGGAATTAAATATTCCGAAACGTTGGCAAACTAATGCAATTCATTAATTGACCGATCCCGTGATCCATTATCCTACTACTTATTAACGGTCGTGATTTCTACAATGATAGTTAATTTTCTTAATTATATTTTTCATTAATGTAATCAGCGAATCATTGAATATCCTCTGACCAGTTTTAATATTCTCACAAGTTTTAACCATGTCATGTATCACTGAAATTAGCGAGTTCTAGTGAGATCTGCGCATTGTTTCACCTTTCTTGGATCATGACACAACATCGAAAAAGGAAGAAGCTACTTCATCAACACACTAATAAAAAGTTACCTCGATTTAAAATTTCAATGGAACGCAAGATTATAGAGAATAATTACGAGAAGATATTTTAAAAAATGGCACAGACAGACAAGCGTAAGTTGGAATATGATGTCATTAAAATATTTTTTGGAAGATGTAAGGAATTTCATTTCCTTCTCTATTTCATTTGGTTCACGTAATTTCATTACTGCACTAAATCTAATTTAACGATTCTTTTAGAAGATCTACAGCAATCCGACATCGTCTGAACCCG
The DNA here is from genome assembly GCA_011170035.1 of Teleogryllus occipitalis. Classification (NCBI taxonomy): domain Eukaryota; kingdom Metazoa; phylum Arthropoda; class Insecta; order Orthoptera; family Gryllidae; genus Teleogryllus; species Teleogryllus occipitalis. The sequence goes on along the minus strand of BLKR01004741.1, from coordinate 34,868 downwards.
CCTTTCTCTTCTCTCCAATGAAGAAGGTTCGCTCTATTCAAAAAGGCTCGCTCAAAGCAGTCTTTGCTTCACTTTCGGTTCTATTAACAAAAGACTAGAACCTTACGAGCATTTCTTCTAAAGAGCTTCCATTGGGAAAATTTCTTACAGGTATATTTTCCTCAATTCGTCCCGCACGATGGCCAAGAAAGTACTGAAGGTAAGAAGCCGAGTTCGTAATATCTGCTCTCAAAAGTATGCATCAACGACTTCTTTCGTTATTAAGTTTAGAAGACATTAATGGCAATCCTAAATTACATCTATACATAACTTGTATTCATAATAGAGCGCTTCGTGAAGTTTAAGTGTGAGAATCCGTTGTAGACACAAGTAATACCCAATTTGCCATATCTAAAATGTATTTTATCACCCAAGCATTTCCACGCTATCAGGTCCTTTGCTTCAAATTTTGTATTAATAACAATTATAACTAGTTCCGATCCGTAACAAACCTCTTATGAAGGCTTGAAATGTCTTCTCAAATATGTAATGATCACTACTGTCAATCCCCTATCTCATCAGTACACACAATCTTCCTGTGTTTCGAAGCTGAATCATGACAATTATCTACAGAGAGACCGCATTTGTAAATCTAGAGTTATTCATTGCACTATATGTGTACATCAGTATGCGTATCAATATGTTTACGATACCAGTTTGCGTATGAATATATAATAATTAAAACCATATTAATAAAAACAGCATCGCAGATACGAAACACTGGAAACCTAGTTAGGTCTTGAGCCGTCAATATAGTATGTATGATTTTCAACTGTCCTCTTTTGAAATTTCTTCTTACTATACTTGCTAGGAAGTTTGCAATTAATTTACCTCTTACATCTATTATACAATTTTCAACGTTTCTTATCAAATGAACGGTATGAAAATAATTTCTTAAAGATCTGATCATTACATACAAATCAAGAACCACTTGAACTTTACGAATACGTGGGAGTTTGTTTTTCTTACAATTTTCTTCTCTCGACTTTTGTGCATCTAATTGCACGGAAAGCTTCAGACAGTTCCAAGTATTCTCTTTTTATAGAAGAATCCCCAGCATGGCAAGCACGCGCCTCGCACACTGGCCTTTCTCCTCGGGAAGCTGCGCGCGGCCCATTCAGCTCTCGAAGGCTCGGCCGAGGGCTACTCCAGCGGCGGAACTCGCTGCGAAAAACTCCGCGACTCGTTCGTTTCTTTGGGTCTCGGCTTGGCCTGGGGGTGGGGCGGGGCAAGGAGGGGGCAGGGGCGGGTGGACGAGAGAGCCACGCCCCCTCCTGCTACATCGCCTCGCCCTGCACCCGCACAGCTTCCCTCTTTCTTGCCAGTGCGCCTCCAGCCCCGCTGCACTGCCTACGGCGACCGCGGTTACCATCGCGCTCTTTCAGTGCTTGTAGCCGCCTTCTTTGCTGACACTCCCACCGCCCTTGCACTCAGAACTCTCCCCTCCCATCGATACTCCCTCTTCCTCCGGCCCCTGATCGATATCACTAACCCCTCCCATCGCATCCGCCTCTACCGCCCACAACGCCTTACCCACGCTGTCAATTCAGACGCTCCCACCACCCTTGCACTCGCACTACTCCCCTCCCATCGATCCTCCCTCTTCCTCCGGCCCCTGATCGATCTTACCAACCCGCCCCAGCGCCCCCGCCTCTACCAACCCAACGCCTTACCCACTGCAGACGCTCCCATCACCCTTGCACTCGCTCCACTCCCCTTCCATCGATCTTCCCTCTCCCATCGGTCCAGCCGGCCCCTGATCAAACTTACCAACACCCCCAGGGCCCCCGCATCTACCCCCAACTTCATCTTACCCACGCTGCCACGGCTCCCACCACCCTTTCACTCGCACCGCTCCCCTCCCACCGATCCTTACTAACCTGCCCCAACAGCCCCGCCTCTACCATCTACATCTTACCCACGCTTGTAATGCAGACGCTCCCACCGCATACGCACTCGCACCGTTCCCTTCTCTCCCACCGTCCCCACCAGCCCCGCCTCCATCACCCACGACGAGTTACCCACACTACCGGGCTCCCGGCCCCCTGTCACGCCGTCGCCACTCAATAGATGCTGCCTCCCTCGCCTCACCATCACATCCGTGCATCTTGCATCCGCCTCTGCTCCCTCGACTGCCTCCACCGCCATTAACCGCCGTCGTGGCTTTCGACGCCACTGCCACCTCCTCCACCCGCTTGTCCCTTCTCCTTTGCCGTCCTCGCAAATCCAATTGCGTCCACCGAATTCCCCCAACGCCACGATCGTCCAACGTCCCGCTCCTCTGAACGCCTTCCCTATCCCTCTCTCTCTCTCTCTTTCTCTCCCTCCTTCCTCTCCTCATCTCTCCCATTCTCTCCCTTCCTCTCTTCCTAACCATCTTTCTTTCCCTTCCTTTTTCTCCTCCTCTCTTTCTCTCCATCTCTCTCTTTTTCTGTGTTTCTCTCTCTCTTCCTCTTTCTCTTCCACTCTTCCTCTCCCCCTCTCCCTCTCTCTTTCTCTTCCTCTCTTTTTCTTCCTCTCTTTTTCTCTTCATCTCTCCCTCTCTTTTTCTCGCTGTCTCTCTTTCTCTCCCTCTCTCCCATCCTCTTTATATTCCTCTCTTTCTCTCCCTCTCTCCCTTCCTCTTTATATTTCTCTCTTTCTCTTCCTCTCTCATTCTCTTCCTCTCTCTTTCTCTTCCTCTCTCTTTCTCTTCCTCTCTCTTTCTCTTCCTCTCTCTTTCTCTTCCTCTCTCTTTCTCTTCCTCTCTCTTTCTCTTCCTCTCTCCCTTTGTTTTTCTGTCTCCCTCTCTGAGCACGACCGCGCGGCACGGCCTCACAGCTGCAGTCTCGACCTCAGTGGCCTTCGCACCCGCTCACCCCACTCCACTCACGTTCAGCTGACGTGGCTCAGGGCGTCAGCTTTTATCACTGCAGGGCCTATGCCCTCAAGATTATAGGTTTAAGTCCCCATGGTGGCGGATTTTCTACTCTACCTCAATAGCTAGGTCGAATTCAACCGCAAGCTTGAGCAGAACTAGCATACGGCTCCAATGATTGATAGTTTTCACCGTCACCACCCGTGGTAAAATATGCACTACACTTGTGGAGCTAACGACTGTAGTAGTCTATGCGCCCGGAAACACGAAATAATCAATCAATCATTCAGTGAAAACCCACTGCGCTCGCGCATCATCGTCCCATGCACCCCTCACCCCATCAACCTCATCCCCTCGTCTTCGCTCCTCATCTCCCCTCACTTCCGTCCACACCCACGCTGCTTGAGCTTCACCCGGGCTTATCGACTTATGTGGCTCCGGGCATCAGCCGATGTCACTAGGGTGCTTCTGGCAAGGAGGTCTTAGGGTTCGGTCCCGACGATAGAAGTATTTTTGAATCTGGCTACGTAGTTAGGTCGGGTTCAGCTTTGATAATTCTGGCGGCTGGCTGTTCATCGGAGCAGCACAGCAGTTTTCACAGTACATATCAAGGTATTCCGTGCTTTTTTTATCAACGCCAGGTGAATGCCGGAGTACTACCCTAACAAACGGGCCACGGACTGCGCGCAATTTTTCCTTCCTCTTCCGTGTCCTATCCTCACGCCTTACTTAGACACACAGTTTGATGTACTACACTACCACACATGTCGGGAGACCAGTTGTGAGGTAAGAGCTTGTCCCGGCTTGGCGGTGCCCCGCTGATGGGAGATATCTGGTTTGGGAAACCCCTCAAGAAGGTCGGTGCTGGATCTTACCATCCAACAGGGGAAGATCACTGTCACCTCCGTGATAAAAGCATGCAGTACGTTTACAGGACTAATGACATTAGCAGTTGACGCACCCGGAATCTCTAACACAGACACTGAAAAGAAAGATGTCAGACCCCAAGGCTTGGCTCATGTTTCTCTCCGTATTTCAACGTGCAGAATCCGAATGTGAAGCCAGAATTGCGCCATTACGTTCCAATTTGTTTTCTAGATTGTAAATTGTAGATGGTGATTTTGACGTTTTTTAATTTAAAATAACTGGAGGGGTCAATTCTGGCTTCAGGCAAGAGATTCGGATTCAGCGCACCGACTTACATAGAGGAACATGCGTTAAGTCTTCGGATCTGACAACTTTTGGCTTCTGCAGACTATAAGATACAAGACACCAATCTAGTATTCACGCGTGTTTTTCGCGATTTAAAAAAAACTAGAGTGTTGTGTCGCAATTCTGGTTTCAGATTCGGATTCAGCGCGTCGATATACATAGAGAAACACGTGTCAAACCTTTGGGTCTGACAACCTTTGGCTTCTGCAGACTATAAGATACAAGACACCAATCTAGTATTCACGCGTGTTTTTCGCGATTTAAAAAAAAAACTAGAGGATTGTGGCGCAATTCTGGCTTCAGATTCGGATTCAGCGCGTCGATATACATAGAGAAACACGTGTCAAGCCTTTGGGTGTGACAACAACCCCCGAAAACAGAAATACATGTTCACGATGTTTTTTTTTTTTTGTTTGTATTTTTGCTTTTAAAAAAAGCGCAATTATGGCTTTAGATTCGGATTCAGAGCGTCGAAATACATAGAGAAACATGGATCAAGTTTTTGGGTCTGAATACTTTTTTTGTGCGCCTTTGTAATCAATCAATCAATCAATCAATGAAAATTCACTCCGGCTTCCGATTTCGCCGTTGCGCCTCCAGCGTCGCCCCAATCCCTTCCCGCGTTCCCGCTGTCACCGCCCCCTCTACCAACAGACCTGCCTCATTCTCTCATTTATCATCATACTAGCTGACCCGGCGAACTCTGTTCCGCCGTAACAGCCGGTCCCATCTTTTTCTCGCGTCGCACTCACTGTGAGAAACTGTACTATCCTTGTTGCACTGCGTACGTGCAAAAACGTGCGTTCTCACACAGGAACGCTGTCGAACGGAATAAACAGTATCCTATGTCCGTCTCCTGGCTCTAAGCTCCCTGCTCACCAAATCGGTACAGCCGATCTTGAGTTATAAATAGTGCAACTAACACGACTATATATACTTGTAGATATAACGGCGGACGAAAGGCGGCTATCATTATAGCCTTCTGTTATCAGTGCGGCGTTACAACAATGGGTTACAACAGGCAACAATGACCGCTAACATACGAAATCACGCGAAAACGTGCGAAAAAATGCAAAAACGTGCGTTCTCACACAGGAACGCTGTCGAACGGGATAAACAGTATCCTATGTCCGTCTCCTGGCTCTAAGCTTCCTGCCCACCAATTTTCAGCCAAATCGGTACAGCCGTTCTTGAGTTATAAATAGTGTAACTAACACGACTTTCTTTTATATATATACTAGCTGACCCGGCGAACTCTGTTCCGCCTTAACAGCCGGTCCCATCTTTTTCTCGCGTCGCACTCACTGTGATAAACTGTACTATCCTTGTTGCACTGCGTACGTTCAAAAACGTGCGTTCTCACACAGGAACGCTGTCGAACGGGATAAACAGTATCCTATGTCCGTCTCCTGGCTCTAAGCTTCCTGCTCACCAAATCGGTACAGCCGTTCTTGAGTTATAAATACTGTAACTAACACGACTATATATAGATATAACGGCGAACGAAAGGCGGCTATCATTATCGCCTTCCGTTATCAGTGCGGCGTTACAACAATGAGTTACAACAGGCAACAATGACCGCTAACATGCGAAATCACGCGAAAACGTGCGAAAACGTGCAAAAACGTGCGTTCTCACACAAGAACGCTGTCGAACGGGATACACAGTATCCTATGTCCGTCTCCTGGCTCTAAGCTTCCTGCTCACCAATTTTCAGCCAAATCGGTACAGCCGTTCTTGAGTTATAAATAGTGTAACTAACACGACTTTCTTTTATATATATAGATACTAGCTGACCCGGCGAACTCTGTTCCGCCTTAACAGCCGGTCCCATCTTTTTCTCGCGTCGCACTCACTGTGAGAAACTGTACTATTCTTGTTGCACTGCGTACGTGCAAAAACGTGCGTTCTCACACAGGAACGCTGTCGAACGGGATAAACAGTATCCTATGTCCGTCTACTGGCTCTAAGCTTCCTGCTCACCAAATCGGTACAGCCGTTCTTGAGTTATAAATAGTGTAACTAACACGACTATATATATAGATATAACGGCAAACGAAAGGCGGCTATCATTATCGCCTTCTGTTATCAGTGCGGCGTTACAACAATGGGTTACAACAGGCAACAATGACCGCTAACATGCGAAATCACGCGAAAACGTACGAAAACGTGCAAAAACGTGCGTTCTCACACAGGAACGCTGTCGAACGGGATAAACAGTATCCTATGTCCGTCTCCTGGCTCTAAGCTTCCTACTCACCAATTTTCAGCCAAATCGGTACAGCCGTTCTTGAGTTATAAATAGTGTAACTAACACGACTTTCTTTTATATATATAGATATAGATAGATGTAGACTGCACAGACTACAGCCTGGAGGAAGAAATTAATGTGATGAACGTATATGCATGTAGACTAGTGAAGTGTAGTGTAATGTTGTAAAGTGCGGTATTTAAGGTGAAAATTGATTGGGGTACAATAAATAAACTAGTGGTAGCGTGGTAAAATGGCACAGACATGTGACATGAATTGTGTGATCAATAAACAAGAGCTTGATCTGAATTATCGGAGTCGGTTTGCTAGTATTTTTATTTCTTACAAATGCTTTTGCAATTGTTTATAACATTTTTGTTATTATTTTCTATCAATATTATTATATTATTAATATTATCTAAGGCATTCCGTAACTCCTATGCTGGCCGCTACTTTCCAGCTTTGGAGTCTCAATCTGCTATCAATGCTCTCAGATACTCAAGGGCAGATGATGATGATTATGATGATGGTGATGTTGAAACAGACAAAGATGATGTCGATAGTGACACATTATTGAAGGATGACGCTTATCAACCGTTTTCACCTCATTTCGTAAGTCGTAATTAGGCCATCTAGAGACGCCTCTTTACATCAATCGTACAGATGGCCATAAAAGAGGGTAGTAATCTGAAAAAAATCAAGAGAGGATTTTTAACATCCTCTAACCCAAAGCAGGTTAAACCTGCAGTACTAGAAGGAGAATGGTTAGCAAAAACTAGTAGTGCTAAAACAGCACGTACTTTCTTGCCCGTATTTTCACGTAACATTACGCGAAAAGTACTCAAATTTTCGAAAAAATGTACATTTGAAATTGACCTTAATTCAAAATCTATCTTGAAGGAACAGATTTAATTATGAAAAAATATCTATCTTTAATATTTTAGTTGTAGGAATACCTCGAAAACATTTTTAACTTTTACAATTTTTTAAAAGTTTGGATTTTCGAGGAACACGACAGCGATTCTCTTAAACGTTGTTCACACTATCCATCAACAAATCAAAATAGCTGGAGCCATTTTTTGGGTATCTGTAAAATGTCCCGGGGATTCATGTGAAGTATCCCTTAAAATTAAAATATATATTTCAAATGACAGGGCTGCGACATCAGCCAGACAATTGGGAATATCAATTTTGGAGAAAATCGGCTGAATGCTTTAGCCTCTAGCGTTGTTCACCAACGGACACAGGCGGAAGAACAGAAGGCAGACAGACGTTTGCTGTCATTCGACTTTTCGTTACCAAGTATCCACAAATAATTGATTCTGACTACATATCGCGGTAGAGGATTAATTTTTTTAAATTCACCAACTGAATTTATTCATTTTTTTGTTACCAGGGTCCTGTAATAACAGTTTTTCTGCCGAAAATTCGCCGTTTTGTGAGTAACATTACATAACTTTCTCTCTATATCGAGAAAATAATGTTGGTGACAATACCAGTCCATGCGACAATTCGCAAAATAAATCCATCCATCTCATCTGTCTTTCGTTCCCGCGGAAGAAACATTCACCAACACCGCCGCGTCGCGTCTCGAGGTTCCGACGCAGAAATCTTCACCGTCTTCGCATTGTTCACCGCCACCGCCACCACCACCACATCCGCCGCCGCCCCTGCCACATCCGCTGCAGAATTCTTCAACCCGCTCACCCCATTACTGCCGTCAACGCCAACGTTAACTCCCCCGTCACCGCCGCCGCCTCCGCAACCTCTGCTAGCGACGTCCCCGCCTCATTAAAGAGGCACGACACAGCCTGATGCAAGGCGGACCTACGGCACTCCGACCCGCCGCGGAAGCTCGTGCTATTAAAACGGCTAGATAATAAAAATGATGTTTTTTTTAATAATATGGTGAGGTAGATACCTTCTATTGTGGGAATTCTGATTTGGTGTTGTTGACGTTCTTATGAGAAGAAATAAAAGAAGTCATCTTCGTCAACATATTAGCTTTATTAAGGTAGCCGGCTTTCGCCGGCTTTGCCGTCATCGTCAGTCTACAAGATACAGAAAGATATAACAAAATTATAAATAAATACACAATAAGATAGAAAATTAAATTACAATTAATGGATACATCTAAAGTATTTAGTTACAGAGAGCAGATAAAATTTCAAAAAAAAAATCAAGAAACACATTATGTGATTGCAAAAGATAAGGAATATATTGCAGATAAAAGTGCAAAAATGAATTGCGACGGGTAGGGAATTAATACAGATAATAGCAGTTCGAATTTCAGATTATAAATATGTGTGAAGAAATATACATTCTCATATTCAAAAGAAAGAAAAACAAAATTTACATATATAAGAAATGGGGGGATAGTAATAATAATTAATATCAAATGTTATTACAAAGATGGGGAAATAATTGAATAATAAGTTGAGCCGCTTTGCTTACCCCTCTACTTTCGGCAAAAGTCGGTCGACTGTGCCCAGAGGAAACGTGACACGGGGCTTTTATTATTTCCGATGACGGCAAATCCGTCGAAAGCCAGCTATCTTAATAAAGCTAATATGTTGATGAATATGACCTCTTTTATTTCTTCTCAGATACCTTCTAATAATTAAATAAATAAAAGGTGTAGTTCGGTATCAAATCGTCTCCTACATTATTTCATTAGTATAACTACGTTTTGAGGCACTCACACGCAACCAATCTGTGTAAACGAGGTCTGTAAAGAAAGAGAATATTTAGGTGATGAATTTCACTTTGACTTTAAATAAATATGAACGATTTGTTGAAAAAACGCATGTAAATATTTGTCAAAAGTAACCCGCATCACTCTCCCGTATGTTTGAATGTGTATCCTTAAACAACTTCTAAACAACGCGTTTTAAGGCCTTAGAAACTAAACTTTTGACGGTAAAGTCCTCAAATAAATGTTCCTCACACTGTATTCTATAACATGAGATCTTGAACATTCTATTACAGTTTTGCTGGTTCCACGCTTCTCAATTCTACCCCACCTGTTCAGAGCCTTTAGAATCTCCAACTGTATTTGAAATTAAACTAATTACTTGATATACCACGCGATTGAACTACACGGGTATACCGTAATAATGATAAATAAGAATAGTTTGTACTGACAAGAGTGTATTGTATTGTTATCGATTACAAGGAGACATAAAAGACAAGTGACGAAGGATAAGAGGGCCTAGAAGAAAAAGATGTAGTACAGATTTAATATGGAAATGGAAAAATAGGGATTTTTAATGTATTATAAATATTTATATTATATAATATTTCATATATATCATATAAATAATAATATTCTTATTTAGTACGATATAGTAAATAAAAGAAATAAATAGCATCATTTTATCAATTAATAATTTCGAATAACGTCCGCATATGAAATACTTGTAAACTATTGTGTAAAACGTTTGAGGTCAAATCTGACCTCAAACAGAATCTACATAACTATTGGGAAAACAGAGTCGATGGGTTAATAGCAATTAAATGAACCTTTATAAGAGTGCTTTAGGTAAATATTAATTATTTGAGCACAAGCTTTTCTGAAAAATTGGACGTTTTAGAATGTCAGGAATGAGACATTATACGATCTGCTTTTCGTACGAGTAGTTAAGGTTTTTTGATGGAGGGACATTGTGGCAGACGAGGTTGATGAGTTTGTACTACCTACTAATCGACAGAAAAAAATAAAGAAGTATTAAAAGAGGTTTGCGTGTCAACATCGAATATTAGTAATTTATGGTAAAAGAGAGCAAAATAAGATGTTTTCGCGAGTGCAATGTTTGCCCACCAAGGCAATCTTCAGAGCCAAGGGAGCCAATTTTAACGAACGAATATTTTTTTAACTCTCGAGTGTCTTACATTATTTTTTCCATTACAATATTTTTCAAGATTTCAACAGATATTTACATATCATTACACCTCTAAACATAGTCATAATTTGAGAGCGTAGGCTTCCGCGGTTGGAGTCAGTAGCTGCTTGGCGGTCTGGGAGTCGCTGCATCCTACGCAAAGGTGCCAAAGTTTTGGCCGCAATTCTGCGACATTCCGCATTTCGACCTGAGGAAGTTGGCAGAATGGCAGCCGAAACGTTGGCACCTGTGCCTAGGACGTGGCGTCTCCCGGACAGCTAAGCAGCTACTGAAGTCATCCTTTAATTATTTGCTCCTTTATTGTCAGATTGATTGATTTTTTCGTGTTTCCTGGCGCGTCAACTGCTTTGGTCATTAGTTCCGTACGTGTAGTGCATGTTTTTCTCGGGAGATGGCGGTGACCTTCCCTCGCTGGATGGCGAGATCCGGCGCCGACCTACCGTCGGCTAGTGGGGTTTCCCCCTAACGTTTGTACGTTACTTTACAACGCATTGCCAGATGAAATTAAACAATTAAAATTGGTACACAAATTTAAGTTAAAAGTTAAACCAGGACTCTCCCACCAGCGGGGCACCGCCCCAGCCAGGACAAGATCTAAGCTCCCGACCGGGCTTCCGGAATATGTGGTAGTGTAGTGCATGTTAGTGTGTGTGTGTGTGTGTGTGTGTGTGAGGGGAGAGGACAGGACAAGGAAGAGGAAGGAAAGATCGCGCGCGGTCCGTGGTTCGTTTGTTAGGGGCTCCGGCATTCGCCTGGTGTTGATCGGAGAAACTATGGCAAAGTACCGATCAGAGCAGCCGCCCGCTAGAATTCTCTTCCAGACAGCGACTGTATTCGACCTAACTAAAAAGCTAGTGTCGAAAATCCTGCCGCCGCCAGGACTCGAATTTAGGACCTCCCGGTCAGAGGCGCTGCAGTAACATCAGTTGATGCACTGAGCTACCGCTTCCGGTTTTTGGTGTCAGGAATCCACAAATAAATGTACTAATTGTGTACTTTGATGAACTAATATTTTAGAAGTGAATTAAAACTCCTGATAGTTAAATTAACGTTTTTTGGTTTAGTCAATTAAATATAATCGACAATTCGGCGTAAAGCCGATAATTATCCTTGTATTAATTGTACGCGTGCAATGGAAACTCCATAACTAGAACCACTCAGAACGCAAGAAAAGGGTAAAATTCGTGTAATTAAAGTCACTGTGAACACAAACAAAAATTGAAGATTACGTAGAATATCAATCTTAAACGTTTATGAATACCAAAGTACTACTAGTTATGGAGTTTCTAGTATTGATATTTAAAGTTGTACAGTTATTTAAATTAGAGAATGTAATGTCACACATACTTGACTGTTGTAATGCGAAGTTTTAGAATTGTCTTTTATAAACACCGACTTCAGCATGGACAAGTACAGCCTCAAGCACGTAAGTTTGACACTAGCTGTCTAATAAAGCATAATATAGCATTTTACACGAATAAATTGAAAGTATAAAATGTAAAACTATTTGATATATGCATGTTACAAATGTGAAAACACAATCGTCAGTTGTATTTACCCTTTCTGAAAAGTATGCAAGCAAAACCTTTTCGGAATTGGACGTGCAAGGTTTTCCGTTTTCCAAGATTTAAAAAAATTCTCTCTCATGTGTGTTTCCACTTTTGCTAGGAAGTAATTTTACCATTTTTTTCTCAGTTTCGTCTAATATTTAATCTGGAATACGATCAATATCTTCTATTTTAAGACCTTTACTTATTCTCTAATAGCATTTTCCATTCGCCACACTGGTGCGCACCCAGTGCGCACTCAGGGCAGCTTTCGTGTTCCATTCAACCACTAGGGCTCACCAGTGCAAAGAAGCGCATGTTCCATTCGCACAATGACACGGAACCAGGGCGCACTCGGGGCGCCCTAAACTGCACTGACGAGTGCAGTCCAGTGCACCGGGTCATTGTGAGGTTAGGTACGGAAGTTATCCATGTTGATTAGGATTCGTGGTGAAGTTGTGAAGGCAATTGAAGATCCTCTGTCACGCAGGGATACTTCGAATGATGTTTTGGAAGAAATGTCTTAAAATGATTTTTGTGACTTACGCAAAGTTCGGAAAATCAGTTTGTGTTTTCCTAAAACTGGATCTGGAATAACTTTATGTTAACAAATCCAGTTCTATTTAGAAACCAAAGTGTAGGTACGTCTCAATTTCGAAACGCTAAAAAAGTGAAAATAAAAATAGTGACCCTTACAAAATCATTCAAATATATGTGTCAAGAAATGTTTCTCACATGCCCATACATATACCAGCGGAAATGTTCATGCTAATATTTGTATGGTTTTCAATTATAAAACAATTCTGCTGAACCCTTTCGGTTCAAAATCTTGTGTACTATATTGATCACTAGCAAATCTCGAAAAATGAAATTTCGACACATACGCATTTGAAGTTTTCGTAGTTTTTAAATCAATCACACGTTAATAATTTATGAATTAAGAAGTAAGAATTACCAAAAGACTTCATAAAAATTATAACAACGATCATAATTCAAAATTATTATTTTTCTAGTTCCATTAGTGTGACAAACCAAGAACAGCCATATATAATCTCACTGCGTAGCCTACACGCACTGACTCTTCCGGACTCATCTGCCCTTCACGCGTGTGGGGCAGCACTGCTGCGGAGCGATGAGGTTTTTGCCCTGCACTACGGTGGGTTTCAGTGCAACGAATGGAAAACGCTATTGGTCACTATGTCGATCATCAGTACACAGTGCATGCCTCACTAACAGGGTCTTGGTCACAACGTTCGTCACGTTCAGATCAAATATGACGTCATCACATATGCCTCAAATGGTAAAGATAAGCTTATATTCTTCAAAATTGAAATTATCAATATCTTTTTGTTGTATTTTAAATAAAGGGGTATCTAACTCCTATCGTCGCTCGTTTTCTTGGACATACCTCTAGTGCAATTAAACCTACTCTATCTACTTAATCCGCATTTACGATAAACTTGAGATACGCCTTAAACTAAACTAATTGTTCTCATTGATTTATCGTATCCCATGAAAATATCAGTTAATCATTGCATTTCAGTGGAAAATGAATTAAATTTCATTGTCCTTTCTTTATGCAATTTTACACATTCTACTTTTTCTCTTATCGCGTTCTATGCACAATCTATCAGATAGATGCGAAGTACCGCAAAATGGATTTTCCTCGAGTGATTACCCAGTCAGTGATTTATTTGACCAAGTGTATTACTTAAGTTATAATTGTGAAAACCGTTCTTTGTAACAAAGCAATGTTTCACTCTACTGACGTTTTTGGTTATTTGTATTGATAACAACAGGTTTCATCTGTCGACGTCCTTTTAAGTTCCATTTTTAGTTCCCATAAGCCCTCATAACGTATGTGGTATTGGAAATATTCATCTCAAAATAAAAGCAAGTGTGTGTTTGTTTCAGAATCTTATAGATGAACATCATAATAATACTAGGAATAACAATATTAATAATAATATTCATAGTAATAATAATATAAATCAGGTTACAAATCCATGTTAGAAAAAGTATAAAATTCAAAAAGTACATTCAAAATAATTAACAATGAAAGAAAAATTATTTTTTATCTTCCCTCAACCCTTATGTGTTAAAAAGTAAACAAACCTCAACAAACTACGAGTAATTTGTTTCACACACTTGGCAAAGATTTATTATAATATATTTTGCTTAAAATCGTTCTTTTCAATTTTTTTAAAATATCCTTTAATTTCTTTATTTTTTTCCAATAATCTAAATCGATTTCAATGTATTTTATAATTGATTCTTTTCTCTCAAAACCATATTATCCTAATTGTAATATTTGCTTTGTTTGTTACAAAAAAACAACAACAAATATCTCGTGTTCACACACTGATAGGTACGGGCAATGTTATGCTTATTTAGGTGGTAGGAAGCTTGATTTGACCTATATTCCTTTGAGAGGTTATTAAAGACTCCCTAAATTTAAACATTCATTCCGTGGCGTATTACGGCACGAATCATTACGTCATCGCTATTTCTGCACGAAATATGAGTCATCACTGACAATAGTCACAGCCCCCATTCATCATCAGTTATAGAGTATAAAGAAGGCAGTGGTAACTTGTAAATAGATTCTGTGCCCGCTGTAAAATCAAATATATTGTGCAAAAATTTGCACTTTTAAAATCTAATTTATTAACTTATTACTACTTTAAAGTTGCATGTTGCTGTTATTCGGTAATATTTAATAATAATAATAACAAAGAACATTAATTAGTTTTTATGAATATGGATATTGATAGTACAGTTGGATAAACTTGTCAAAGACACTTCAAAAGATGTATTTAATTTCAAAGTGCTTATTTTTTCTTTACTTTCTGCACTAACCAATACCTTGTTGCAATGTAAATTTTATTATTCACCGATTCTTCAATGTAAGATTCAGCTACATTTCAAGATCGCCACCCTCCGTGACATATAAGAGCAATAATATCACCACCATTATCGGCGAAAAACATCGCGGATATCCTGTTAAACGAATACATTTACACATTGCCTTTAATTTGGAATATGTGCACTATAAGGTACACGCTGTGGACTTAAAGAATCATGCATCGTAACTATCGTTTTTATTCCAGCATGTGCATTGTAGTAACTTAACCAACCTACTCCCACAGATAGGAAAGAACAACAGCCTCGCATACAAAATTTGCGTATTTTTCATCCATACAGCATTCACTTTCTGCTATTGCAGCTTCTTCCAAAATTTCTATTGGCAAAAAATCCATAATGTTTGAAACGTAACTTTCAACCTACTTGCCATTTGTAAACAAATTAGTTGCTTAGGTTGCACTCATGACGTCATAACATGAATCCGAGGTTACAACTTAACATTCAAATTGACTTCGCTTCCTTATATTTTTATAACACTGTTATACAAAATAATAGCGTATGCAACTCATTTATAACGTTACTTTTTTGCACTCATAATAAATTATTACCGAACTCACTCCTAATGTCGTTCGGTAATATTTTCTTATTAGTGGAAAAAAGGACAACATTATAAACTAATTGCAGAATATACTATTATCCACCGTTCAAAGACTGCCTACGCGTTTTGTGGAGTGGTGTACACCATGATTCAGTTCTGAGGATAATACGTGAGGGCGCACACGATTCAAAATCGGAAGTCCTTCTGGATCTTCTTCCTCAGCCTCCACGGTGAAGACGCGTGCTTTTAAAACGCCTGCGTTCATTCGCCTTAGGTAAACACCCCGAGCGAGGTTATACTATTTGGTGAAACGTAATCAAGCAGGGAAGGGTATGCTAATATTTGTATTATCGAGAATTCTGTTTGAAAGGTTTGGTTTGAATTTGCGTGAAATCGGTCCATTGCAACTGCAATATCATAAGAAAGTCACCACTAATGTGATTTTTTGAGCAGGAAAAGCGGAATGGTATAGTATCAAAAAGAATCGTTTCAGAAAACAAAAATACTGATTTATTCTTTGTGAAGTGTATGACGTATTTTACCTAGGTCAATAGGCGTCTGTGTAAAGTAATGAAATCCTGAAAAGGAATATATATTTAAATTTTATCTTATTCCTAAACATAATTATTGAAAGTCTTAATGAATATAAACATATCATATTCTATAGAGACTATTAAAATATATTGAGCATAAATGGTAGGATTGTATCTCTTACATTAGGATTGCATCTCTTACATTGTACCTCATACATTTTCACGTGTTTGCTAACATTTCACTTCAATAAGAAAAAAATCTGTGCAACTACGTTTTATACTTCATGTTTTGCATTCATTTAAATTATTTTATGGTTCTTTGTTTTCACTCTTTCCACTTACAGAAATTGAACTGATGTTTATTTGGCCGATCATGCCATGAACTAGAAACACAATCTGATTTATAAACATTTGCTTGTTTAAAATCCATTAAATAAAAACTGTTTTTACATATTGTTTGAGTCGGTTTTTGCGTAGCCATTGAAATCACATGAAAGAGAAACGAAACGGGAAGAAAAACAAAAGAGAAGAGAAACGTATTTTTTTTCTTTAATTCCTTGTTTTTGTACCATGGGGACTGGTAAAAATGCATGATCGATGTGAAGAGGTGGACTTCATGAAGTGAAATGAGAGAAGACGGACGGTTCTTAAAAGGAATGATCATTTTTCTTTCAAATAAAATAACTGCTAATAATTATGTCACTTCACATCTAAAAAATGAGAATGTTAAGTTTGAATGGACGTCCTGTAAAACGCAATGCACTTAATCAGAAATATACTGGATTGGATTATATCCCAAATTAAAAGACATATTCAGTTGATAATATTTTTGGTAAAACATACATTGGGCACTGTCTTCTTTTTCACAAAAGTAGTAAAAATATGAGAAATGTAATCGTGAGCAAGTCACTCTTAGAATAGTACTCAAATAAATACTCAGATTTAAAAATGAACTTAAACTTATATTACTGACTTTAAAGCTATAAATATGAATCTTCGATTAATAATGTTCATAGTTTATAGAAAACCTTTCAGTGGTTTCAAATACCTGCAGATGATTTCCAGTCAATCTCTTCCGAGGTAGTGTTCGTTCATCAAATGAAGCATTGAGAAGTTCCACATTTCTCCGCTCATAGCGCGCAGTGCAAGTTACGACTGCGCTATCTGTTAGACGCAGCTCGAACTTCTTCGATCTAGTGTGTATAAAATCATAAATCTTAATGGAAGTGCGCATTTGAAGTTAAAAAAAATACATTTGGCGAAAAAGGAACCCGATAGGTAATAGTCATACTGCCCAATTTACACATCTAGGAAACAAGGTACAAATATTGCCTCTCTTAGTGAAAATTGTAGTGGCGACTGAGTTTTTTTTTTCATTTATTGACAGTCGCATCAATAATTCAGCTCATTAGAGATTCAATAATTGTACATTATGTGAGAAAGTAGTTAATATCTTAGTGTTAATACATTCTATGGCTTTTGACATTAACATCTCATATTATAATCGCTTGATAAATAAATACACATCAAACAAACGGGGAGAGAGCATATGATCTAAAAGAGTACAAACGTTGATATAATACTTTGGTTATCCTTTGGTCTCAATTAATATTTTGCACATCATTAATAAATTACATAGGTCAATTTTAATAGATACGTTTGGTACTTATAGTTGAGCAAAGAAATTATTGTATTTACATTGATAACAGATTGAATACAATACATACTACACACTGAATACCACAGATACTCCAGTAGGCCACACACTTCAAGTACAATTTACAATGCTTTTATACTACTTGAGTTAAATTTTATTAAATATATTTATATATTTACAGAATTGAATCACTTTACCTTGGTAATCGCTTGCAGTAGGAATTGACTTCGGCTTCGAATTCTCTGTTCCGTCTGGACTGATTGTTTTGGGACATTGATAAATATGGGACATGTAGTTTGTACGAGTACAAATGTTGTTGGAATACTTCAGTGGATACATATTTTAGATTTCTTTCTGCAGGTAGGTTAGTTTGTCGTGTTCAGTTCTAACCTTGTAATTGCTACTTGATCTTTTGTATTGATCTGCTTTTTACTTTTGAGATTGTAGAAATTATTTATTTAAAATTAATTTGCAAAACGTTTAATTTGGATTTACCAATTTTCCTGGCTTGTAATCCACCACTTTTCCATAAAAATTAGTTTAACCCTAGGATGCAATGACCCAGGTAACTGCATGAATGATTATGCAGATCCTCTCAGGCCCTGTTCAATACGCTCTCGAATATGCAGTAAAAATTGTTGTAATATTCTTAAATAATTCATTTCTTCAATAAAAGTACATTCTCATTGTTAAACAAATGATTATTTTTTTAAATGAATAGGAACATATATGTCCTGCATGTGCATTCACGTAATAGAATCAAATTTCAGGACCTACCTGTATTATCTATAAAACTTCCGAGAATTTTTTCTTTTCCCAGTGACTAAAATAATAGTAGAAAGATAGAAGAAAGATCAAAAGGAGGGAAAGCTCTCAGAAATGCAGGTGTGCAAGTAAAAAGCAAAATAAAAACCCCAGGACTTCGGAGGTCCTGCATATGCATGCTGGGGAAACGCAACCCGCAATGCATCTAGGCGACACTCTTGACGAGTGCGGTCGGATGATGGATTGGGAGGTCCCTGGTGGGGGTGGGGAGGCAGTTGGGAGGAGTGGGAGAAGCCGGCAATGCGGGCGGAGCGGTCAATAATTACCCGGTACTGCGGCGGATAATCAGCTAGTAAATAAATAAATTTCACTAGCGTATTCATTTTTCAAGTGAGAAGATAAATAAAATGAGAAGGTATAAAATATTTTTCACTTTTTGAAATTACATGCTCTCAGAGACAAATACCAAAAGCTAAATGACAAAGTAGTTGGGGGTATAAAAGTTAATGATATCAGATCAACTCACGAGCTATACTTGAATACGTGTCCTTTAATACAAAATTAATACAGTCAATCGATTCGCCTAGCACACACAGTTCTTAGGAATCTGCTAGCATAGAAGATTAAACTGCAGAGCACATAAATTCCCAAAGAAAAGAGTTGAAAAAATGTAAAAAACTACTGGCTCATGGACAAAATCTCCACCTTCTCCCCGAAAAATAAAATTATTTCTTCCAAAACAATAATTAAACTTTAATGTAAATATATAAACTTATATGAAATAGGACTTTGGAGATTGACAAGTGTCTGGAACTTCGAAATTCTCTGAATATTCCAAGATCTTTTGAGATCGGCATTCAATTAATCATGATTTTTTAGAAATAATATTTTATTCACGAAGGATTGGTTACCCTCTGCTTCAAAAATTGGTAATCATATAGTTAAAAGAATACAGCTATACCCCGAACTAATAAGAAATTTGAAAGAAAGACGAGATCAGGATGATATAATAATATCTATCTAGAATTTGAGGGTCCCATCTTCCAAAAACTGGAAATAGGAAATTGTCACATCACTGCGTACAGGCTTCGGTATAAGCAAATTGAAAGAGGACCGTATAGGTCCAAGGCCGGTATAAACAAATTGGGAGTGTTCCAGGCAGACATTTTAAATAATATAAATTATGAACGCCCAAAGAACCTATCACTCCGGGATCGAGACGAAATCATTCTCATTTTGCACCTGAGTGTCTACGGCGTTTCCGAATGAAACTGCCGACCACGTGGAGTCTCTGGGGGAACTGGGTTCTCTGCCCACCTCCCTAATGCACCTGCTTGCGAACTAAAGACCGGGTACCGCCGAGAAACTCAGAAAACCTATGGGTGTTTCCAGTCCTTCACCAGCCACAAAAAAAGAAACCTCTTGTGGGGATCTAGGCTTGAAGGCGGGGTGGGGGTGGGGGGTCTCGAACAGCCGTGTCTTGGCTGCAGCGACGAGCAGACCGTCAAAGCCAACGCGTGGGAAAGACAGACCGCTTCGCAGCACTACAAATTTCGAGTGGTGAGTCTCCAGAACCAATATCGGCGAGCGGCCGCCGTGGCTACCGCACACAGTGGGCCAGAACGGTAGAGAAATGGTCAAAGACAAAATATTGAATAATGGGACGTCGGGAGTTTACCAAGGAGAATATTTATTTAGTTAGTTATTACGCAAGATGGAGTCTCAACAGTTCCAGCATTATCTCAAGGTAAGCATCAACATTCTTCCTCGGATAGAGTAAAGGGTGCTTAAAAATAACGCGGGTCTCCTTTTCGTTGAACTCTCAAAATGTTTTCAAACTCTCTTATTAAATTTTTCCAAAATTCAACATCTTTTTGGTGGCTTCCTAATACTACAATATTGAAGATATAAATATATTTTAGTGAAATCTATTCTCAAGGACAAATCTTTAAAGAAGTTCGTGTACAATGATTCCAATATATGAATAGTTTTCGCATAATTTTGCGCAAACTATTGGGATTTTGAAACAATTATTTTTTATAAACATCTCCAAATTATTTCTTTAACCTTTTTTCTTGGATAGATTAATTACGAAATTTTTTTCGTAATTAATTCTGTCTAAATGAAAAAATAGATCATTAAGTAAGGTCATATACAACGTTTTTGAAAATACGAGTAGTTTTTTTAATTAAAGGCAAATTATAAAAAAATGTTAAATTGGCTTCAAACTTTTTTTTTCTCGGATAGAGCAAACTTCACGTATAACATTGGCGCAGGTAGTATTTTCGTTCAAATGTCTGAGTTGCCCGTTATAGCAAAAATTACGAATAATGCGAGAAAGTATGTGCGAGAAAGTATGTGTTGTAGCATCAGTAATTTATCTCTGGCTCTTTTTTGTGCACCCAGACCAATTGCACTCATATATATTTACTGTAAAATATTTTATAAATACATGTATTGTACAGACGTGTATTATATAATAAACTACTCTGCTCACTATAAAATTATAATTTTTGCAGGAACTATAAAAGTGAACTTAACCTAATTTCATCAACTTATTTTATGCAAGAACCAATCAGAATTTTTCAAAGCCGATGATGGCAGCTCAGGTGGTCAAAGAATAATGAAACTCAATTTAATAAATTAATTGAATTGAACTGCACGATTTTTAAAATTATCTCTGAAATTTCTAACATACACATTAACGTTTAAGTTTCTCGTTGAAAATTACAACCACGTGGTTGATACTGGCTGGTGTAAGAAGGTTGAAAGATTTTTATTTGACACTTTTTGATTAATAGAAGATAAATTAAATACTTTTATACTTTTTGATTAAGTACACTTTTAATGAATATCTAAAGCACCCACGTTAGTATGAAACAGCTAATAAATTGTTTTATAAAAACACACTCGAAAGACGGAAGCAGTAATTTCAAATATTTGCAAAACACAACGACAGAAGTGAGGTTTCAAGAAACCAAAGACCTAGGATTGCCATTTTCAAACATTAGTAAATGTGGTGTGTGAACATAAGTTGGTAAGATGCAATGTATAAAGTACAGAAATTTACCAAATAATGTCCAGAGTTCAGAGATATTATCTCAATGTACAATATTCCCCTCAGGTGTCAGACCAATTAAATTTATCAACAATTTGACCGTGTAGAAGACACTTCGTTTCACAAAATGTTTTATTCAAGATTCATGAAACTCTTTTCATAAAAAATAACCATGTACAACAGGCGTGTTTTACATTAGCTCTTCCAGCCTTTTGAACCACTGTGCAGAGCCCGTGCGGTTTAAGATGGCGAGAGCGAGCTGTGGGAGGAGAGAAGATATTACTTCCGCCTCGACCCGCTGTCCCGTCTCCTTGGCTTTACACCGCACTCACACCATTACACTTTGCGGCGGTATCTAGCGCCCCAGAAGATGAGCACCGCCAATGAGGCAGGGAAAGGGTGGGCAGCTGAAAGAAAGCATTTAGCTTCACTATGCGCACGTTTTGTTGAACTTTCCTTTTGCTTGTAGTGGTAGTAGAGCTTAGGGTGAGTTTCTATTTTGTTAACAATACAGAAAAATCAAATCTGTTCGTTCCTTTACCGTTAAAAATAAGTTTTCTATAATTTGGCAACGAAAATATCTAGTTTTTGAAATGTTAATCTCTCGCTTTTTTAAATTTGTTTTTTATTATTATTATTATTATTATTATTATTATTATTTTCATCTTTCAACTATTAATAGTTAAATTGTTGGGAAGGGATTCTGAAACTCAAGAAAGCGTGCGCAGATGATTTTCTCCCCCATACGTCACATACAGTTTTTGACTGTTTTTGACTAAATAAATAAAAGAAAGAAAGCTTGCGACCTACGGGGTTGTGGCAACACTTATCTAGTGTGACGTGTATTTTTTGGATGGAGAGCCTAACAGATGTCGGATTTGTTACAAATAACGTTTTCTATTAAACAAACGCGATTTATTAAACATTCACATATGAGGAGGATCAACGATTGGCACCAGTTTTTGCTATATCCTTTTAAAAGATTTACTTTTCCGTTGTTTAGAATTTCTACTATTGAACTTTCTTATTCCTTTGTGATATTTTCGTCTTTCAATGCTTGTAGTTATTGATGTTCTGAGGATTTTCTTCGTACTATCCGAGTAGTTATTTACCATAAAAACTAACTTTTTCATTCAAAACAGTTTGCAGTCTGGCCAACTCCTCCCTTTCCATAGTGCGGACTTCATAGTTTTCGGCCTCTCTTTCTATCAAACTGTGCGTGCTATGTTCTTTCTTGTTACTCAATTATTTCTTTAAATATTAATTAATTATTTAGAAATTAAAAAAATATTGCGTTGTTTCTCATTGCTATCCTAGACGCATTTTTACGCTGAGTTTTCTGTCGATGAAGTTAACAGCACTGCTCTGCCGTGAAGTAAACAGAATCCACCTCTCCCCTCATCCCCCGCTGTGGAGTATCAAGAAAAAGTTCGTGATTAGTACATTGTGATGTACATGTTTATAATAAATTGATACCGTCGTCATGCGTAATCGCTTCCTGGAAACTCCGGCATTCTCTTTCAATCAGGACTGACCTTACCTTACATGGCTGTAGAATGGCAGACACATTGCAATCTTATTTCAGTATCTGCCGAAGTAGATATGTAGCAATCGGGGGGACGTTATAAATGATGAACTAGTTTTTCAAAAAAGGACATTATCTGCGTGAACTAAGAGAAATGTTGCAGTACTGTGTACTAAATGTTTAGTAAATGACAATATAGTAAAAACAATTATTGTTGTGGTAAGACTTACTAATCATTATTTAGTTTCGTTTAGTGAATTAGAAAATTGAAAATCATAAGTGAATGAACAAAGTGAATTGACTGTGGTACTATATTTCTTTTGGTAGATAAAATCATTTTGTAAGATATAGGTTTCATGATACACTTACCAAACTACTTAGTAAGCGCGCGTTTCCAGACATCTGACCAATTCGAATTGTTATAGAGCCCATGTGAACTGTGAGAAATCAACGTTGTATATAAGTAGTATTATATGCTGTATAAACGTCGTGTTTAGTACTTTATAGCTAATTGTGTTTTGTATTCTAAACTAGTGGTATAAATACCGTTGGTAATCAGTAGAGACCGGAAAAATATGTAGTATTAAACGTCAAAATATGTACATAAAAATGTAATGAAAACAGTAAGAATATGTAATAAATATGTAAGATCGGATAAAATGTGTAATATTAAAATTAACTTATAGTAAAACACATTTACGAAATTACATTTATAAAGAAGTTCTAAACAAAGTTTAAAAATAATACAAACGTCTTAAAAATCATTTTGAGAGCATAAATTAATGCACACTTTGCACTACACAACTTTCCCACTGATAGTAAAAGCTTTATCTATTGCTATTCAGGACTGTAGTTTTGCAGCCAGACTAGACACGATACAAAACATCGTACTAACATGCGATATCTACGATCTGCAAACATCACTGCCAAGTGAAACACTCTCATTGAATGTTAAACGTTGGCAATCGCCAATGTTTCTCCAAAATTAAGGTTAAAGGTCACGAATCGCGGCGTGAGTGACACTTTTCACACCTAAAGATGAGTCGGGTTGGACCCTGACGCGCACTTTCCGCCTCTGAGATAAATGAAGCAGGTGCGCGGGACTGAGAGAACATCACGCGTCTTCCATTGGGTACCTGGAGGTGGCAGCACGCAGTAATACTGTAGGAAAATGCTGATTTTTTAAAAATATTTCTTTTCATAAAAAAACGTAATAAAATTGAAGAAAATTAATATAATAAAAATATTTTGTGAAAATATATAAATTATGTAAAATATTTAATATGATACCAAATATGTAAAAATATGTAACGAAAACATTCAATATTGAGTTAGGACGGGGCCGATTCTTCCAGTTTACAAATTTAAGAACGGTAAGTAGAAAGACAAAAAAATGTAATTACATAAAAATCCGGTCTCTAGTAATCAGAGGTAGGCAGCGTTCGCAACTATTCTGCTTGGCAAGGGTATGTCAGGTGAGCCAGATTAAGGAAGTACAAGCCCTCGGGACTGTTCGATGGGTGACCGCTCGGCAAGCCCAGTTGCTACTTGACAGAAGAGATAGAAAGAAAATATTTCCTTTCACGTTTCTACTTAATTAGCGACTTACTCAGCAGCATTTTGTAATTTATAAAAAGCAACTGTCCGTTTAGTCATTTTCATTGCAATGTATTTAGTAAATCTTACTCGATGTATTAGCCAACGCAACGATTCGTTCAGTTATCTCTATTAAATGCAATTCATTATGAGGTACGACCTGTTTAGCGAACATTACTATACGTGTATTGTGATAATGAAGGAATATGTATAAAAACGAGTCTTTTTAGATTGATTATTGTTTGAGACAACGGAGAAAGAATTTGAGATAACGGATGAATGTGAGTAGAAACGAGTGTATATTTAGTTTGAAAAATGGTATAAAAATAGTTCGCAAATATGTCGGTATGTAAAAATGTAACACGTCTTTCGGAGCATGATAAACAGCTCCGGATAAAATCATTATTCTGCAAATTGGCAATTTTTCTGGTATCACTTCACTTGAGCACGGACAAAATATTCCATAAGGGTGATAGGGGTCCACACCGTAACTTAATCAGAAACGTGATCTTCGATGACTTCTCAATTCTGGGAATCTTGTTCCATCTTCCTTGGATTCTCAATTCGGGTAGCATTGGAATCAGGACGAGGCTTCCGCTCCGCTGCCCAAGGCGCGATTTAAGGTTTTCGATTAAGGCCCAATGGCAACCACGCTCTGCGAATGGGGTGGGGTGGCGGCGACGTCTCCTGGGGAAGGGATGGAGTCTTGTTTATAGCTGAACATCGCGCACTCCCCAGTGGCAGCTGCAAGTGGAGTATAGAATCTAGCACAGCACCGTCAGATGCTTTGAACGTCATTCCTTTTCCACTGAGTAGGATGTTTTTCGTTCGACCTCCAAGGAAATCTCAAAAAAATTAAAACTTAATCCACAATATTTTTAATCTATAAATAGTATACATCCTTCAGGGAACATCCTTCAATCCTTGAATCCTTCAAGTATAATATACTTATAAAGTTGGAATCGATATAATAATCCAATATTATAATCTTTCTACAATATATCTTTCTACAGTAGGAATCTCGTTTCTCCGAGGAACCGATTGACAGCATCATTGTCCGTTCAACATGATTGGCATACAGTTGTACATTGTTGTTCTATTTTACAGCATAGGAAGTCCAAAGGAGACACATTTAAATTTGAATGAATTAAAATTCCCATTACTCAGCGAGAATGATCATATTTTCTAAAAAATATAAATTTAAATGGAAGAGTTAACCGGGCAAGAGTTAACCGGATATCCTAGCAAGAAGCTGGTTTAAGTGGCTCAGGTCACTGCTGTGACTACCCGGAAGGTCCTAGGGTTCGAGTCCCAACGATGGCAGTATTTTCGACACAATCTAGTTAGCTAGGTCGAATTAACCTGCTGTCTGGAGGAGAATTCCAGCCCCAGACTGCTCTGATCGGTTTTACGTGGTTTCTCAGATCAACACCAGGCGAATACCGGGGGGATCTGTAGCCTAACAAAGGAGCTAGGAACACGCGCAATCTTTCTTTCCTCTTCCTTGTCCTATCCTCGGTCACGCTCGCACACGCATACGCACACACACACACACACACACACACACACACACACACACACACACACGCAGTACACTACCACACATGCCAGATAAACGGTTGGGACCTTAGAGGTTTTGCTGGATTAGGCAGAGCCCCGCTGGTGGGAGATACCTGTTTGGGAAAACCCGCAAGATGATGGGTAATTCGGCGCCGGATTTCGTTCTCCAGTCGGGAACGATCACTGCATTTTCCCGGGATACAAACATGCATTACATTATGTGGATAATGACCTTAGCAGTTGATGCGCATGGAATCACTAATGAATCAATCAATTCTAGGAATTATACATTACTACTACGCATTAGTGTTTGTAATTGGGCGTTTGCAGTAGAACATCTTTGTCAAGAAAGCGCTATGTGTGAATCCAGGATAGAGGGCGTTTTCAGTTGTTATTTTCAGAATATTTTGTACGATTTTCTCCTAGAAATTTTCACCATTTTTTATTTGTAACATCACAAGCCAACACTATTTTTTCTGTGCTCTGTGTCGGAATTGATGGGTGTCGTTGTTTAGGGCCAACAGTTGAATTGTTATTCATAATGCGTAGACGTTTGAGACCCGAATGTTATGATGCACTGCAGTTACAGCATCGAGAGACACCGCTATATGGAAACGATCCTCCCAGCAACGCCCCGGTATATAGGCTAGTTTAGAATAAATAAAACAAAGTTTTAGTGCAAGTAGAGGGGCCAAACTTCACCAGTCTTTGCCAATGAATTCGTAATGCGAAATCTCATATGACAATGTTAAACAGTGAATGTTTGACAAAACTCCCGATTTCTAGACAACAATGTGCACTCTTGTTGACCACGGACTTGAATGTACTACATTGAGTGGCTGGCCCTATGGTTACATTGCTCTTGGTAGACGCTCGCAGAACGAGGGGTCGTCATGATATGGTTACAGTGTCAAAGACGCTCGCAGAACGAGGGGTCGTCATGATTTTTACAGTCAAAACATGAGAGGAACCTGATAGTGGCGTGTTGAACTGTTGTACTGAATAAACGTGTTGTTTGCATCAGATCTTCTTTCTATAGAATCTATCTAGAATCTATTAGAATGTACTACATTGAGTGGCTAACCCTATAGTTACAGTTGTACTGAATAGACGTGTTGTTTGTATCAGATCTTCTATATTGTTGTCTTTTCTTTTATCTGTATTTAAATTATATTAGTGGTTAGAATTATAATATTCACAATGTCTTCAGTATGTTCGGCATATAACTGTAAAAATAGAAGTCATCAAACCAAATATATATCATTTTTCAAGTTTGCTGCCTTATTAGTGACTTATTTGATTCTTATTGCAATAATTTTCCCGACAAGCTTAATACTCTTAACTTCGTCGGTGGTCGCCTCTAGATTAGAATAAAGGGAATACTTCGGTCGTTTCGATTAACGTCAACGGTAAGGTAACTAAGAATTATTAAAAATCGTGAAATTTTGTAATTTTAAATTTTTATTGGGACGAATGCTCTGTTTCATTCTCTTTTAAGTGCTTCAAAACGTTTCTTGACAAGTGTGTTCGTTTCTGAGAATTCTTTTTTTCTAAGCGAGGGTCAACTGTCATGCCCTTAGTGAGTGATCTTCTGATGCATTTTCTCGAATTGGAAATTTTTCAGCACATTCCTGCATGTCAAACATTATAAACCATAAACTATTAAAGATAATAATGTAATTCTTTTTGAAACTTGTAATCCATGATATGCTCTAGTGAATGAAGTTGAATAGTTAATATATCACTTAAAGTTTCAGTTTTATGAATTGAAATGTCCAGAATACATTTATAAACAATTATTTTTTCTCAAATAATTGTATCCTAACTTCAGTTTTCACAGTACGTTTCCCATTCTACTTTATTCACTAGAATATTTATTTGCGATTTTAAAAAAGAATTATCAAAATAAATCAGTTTCTTGTAGAGCTATGATGTTTGATGTAAAAACCTAAATTTTCCCAATTATTTATAAACAAATTGATTTTTTTAATTAGTTGATCTCTGAAAGCATATAAAAATCAAATGTTCAAGAGAAAACAAAATAGATTCAAAATTCTAGAATTTTTTTCTCAGGTAGACAGATACTTTAAACTAACATCGCGTGCAATTTACAATCCCTATTCTGTCGTCTTCGGTCTTAGGGTACAGTATTGCGTTGATTCCGACCACGCACTGCCCATCCTCTTGTTTCCCGAAAGACTCTTGGGCAACACCGATGGCAGCCAGCGCAAAGCGGTCTTATAAATAGAACTCGTGGATTCGATCCCCGCAAAGAGTAGGCCGACCCGCTCCGCTCTGCCCCACCCCGCCTCACCCCGCCCCTACCCGCCCCGCCCCGCCCCGCCACCTTAGTATTTATACAAGAAAGTAATAAACTACAAACGAAGATATTGATAGGGATTTCCACTTTTCAAACGCCTTAATTACTAAAATTGATTCCACTTTCGGAAAAGGCATGGTTACACATCACGTTTAAGACAGAATTTACGCCAACGATGATGACGGTGTCCCATCTCGCATGCGAACCCGTGAAAACACATTCTCCTTGCTACAGACGCACCGAGTGTCGGGCTCATAACCGGCGCCGAGTCCCGCTGGGGAGGCCCCTGCAGAATATTCCGCGCACGCTGCCAGCGCTCCCCGACGCGCGCGGCGACTCCTGAAGGCGGCGGAGGCGAGGCTCGTGTCAACGGGAATTTTTATTTACCGGAGGCGCCGCTCGAATACTGAGTGGGCGGGGGTTGGCATTAGACGTGTGACAGGACGTGGGAAGCTTAGATCGCTGCGACGTAGATGCGTCTTAGAAGTCGCAGTCTCGCGAAGGTTTGGACCGGCTTCGGTGGCTCAGCGTATCAATTGTTAATGTCACTGTCTGACTGGGAAGTTTTAGGTTTCGAGTCCCGACGG
This sequence comes from Teleogryllus occipitalis, assembly GCA_011170035.1. Taxonomy (NCBI): domain Eukaryota; kingdom Metazoa; phylum Arthropoda; class Insecta; order Orthoptera; family Gryllidae; genus Teleogryllus; species Teleogryllus occipitalis. The sequence continues at coordinate 5,996 of BLKR01004741.1, read as the reverse complement.
TGGAAAGATATTGGACTCTAGCTACGTAGCTAGAGCTGTCTGGAGGAAAATTCTAGGGGGCGGCTGCTCTGAATGGTTGTTTTATGTGGTTTCTCCGACGAACATCAGGCGAATGTCGGAGCGGTACCTAAGAAAAAAGATACGGACCGCGCACGATCTTTCCTTCCTCTTCCATGATCTATCCTTTCTTGCCCTTTCTTGTGACAGGCGACATGGGAACCTACGATCGCTTAGACGTAAATGCGTCTTAGAAGTCGCAGTCTCGCAAAGGTTTGCACCGGCTTCGGTGGCTCAGCGTATCAATTGTCGATGTCACTGCAGTACCTCTGACTGGGAAGTTCTAGATTTCGAGCCCCGACGGTGGAAAGATATTCGACTCTAGCTACGTAGCTAGAGCTGTCTGGAGGAAAATTCTAGGGGGCGGCTGCTCTGAGTGGTTGTTTTATGTGGTTTCTCCGACGAACATCAGGCGAATGCCGGAGCGGTACCTAAGAAAAAAGATACGGACCGCGCACGATCTTTCCTTCCTCTTGCATGATCTATCCTTTCTTGCCCTTTCTTGTGACAGGCGACATGGGAACCTACGATCGCTTAGACGTAAATGCGTCTTAGAAGTCGCAGTCTCGCAAAGGTTTGCACCGGCTTCGGTGGCTCAGCGTATCAATTGTCGATGTCACTGCAGTACCTCTGACTGGGAAGTTCTAGATTTCGAGCCCCGACGGTGGAAAGATATTCGACTCTAGCTACGTAGCTAGAGCTGTCTGGAGGAAAATTCTAGGGGGCGGCTGCTCTGAGTGGTTGTTTTATGTGGTTTCTCCGACGAACATCAGGCGAATGCCGGAGCGGTACCTAAGAAAAAAGATACGGACCGCGCACGATCTTTCCTTCCTCTTGCATGATCTATCCTTTCTTGCCCTTTCTTGTGACAATCGACATGGGAACCTAAGATCGCTGCGACGTAGATGCGTCTTAGAAGTCATATACGTTTCAAAGGTTTCCTCCGTCTTAGGTGGCTCAGCGTATCAATTGTTGATGTCACTGCAGTACCTCTGACTGGGAGGTTTTAGGTTTCGAGTCCCGACGGTGGCAGGATTTTCGACTCTAGCTACATAGCTAGGTCCAATGCAGCCATTTTCTGGAGGAAAATTCTAGGGGGCGGCTGCTCTGAGCGGTTCTTTTTTGTGGTTTCTCCGACCAATACCACGATAGTGCCTGAGCAGTTCCTAAGAGTCGGGATACGGGCCGCGCGCGATGTCCTATCATCTGTTGCGAATCACTTGCATTTAAATCAGCTTGATGGTAGCTTTATCAGTATGATGGTAGCGCGGTTTATTGAAATAAAAAGTAGCATGATATGAAGACGTGACTATGATGGAATTATGACAACTCTATTCTACCGAAAACACAAATGTAAAAATAAAGAAGTTTGGTACACGATTTACAGTATATGATGAACTAATAAATATAAGTAAATTCAAAACCCGTATGATAACAGAGTTACTCATTTCTTGACAACTTTCTGGCAATAATATTGTTGCAAATTGGATTTATTCGTTTAGGAGGAGAACTATGTTTTTATATAAAATGTTTATATCGCTTATTTTTACCATCCTTTATTTCCCAATTTCCTAGATATCGCGATTAATGCTCGCACATATCACCTTCATTTCACTTTTGGATATGTTCAATGCCTTGATGTTTTTCTCTTATCTTCTACATCAATATTATAGTTCATTCAAGGCGTGTTTCTTGTTCATACAAAGCTAATAGTACATGAAATTGTAACTATGACTTGAAATTCATATACCACGGGGAGACATGGCCGAATTAATTCATTAAGCATTTCATAACATATAATTGTACGTAATACGCCGACTCTTGTCAATGTGCCATCCTCCTTTTCCCTTTCCCACGAGCTATTTCCACATACCACTGCCGTCTTCGGGAAACACTGCGTACCAGTAGATCAGAGACTCTGATTAAGATGTCAGCCACGATGACATATTGCGTGGATAATATAATGGTGACTCAATTGATGGTGCTATAGGTTATTTATGACAAGAGAGTTATGCAAATTTTAATGACCGGCGGCAGCAACACAAGAGCCCTTTTGGCCTAAATGCTGTTTACTGTATACTCCTGGCGCGAAGTCATTAAACCCAATAACGCTTTGGTTCATGCTTAACATCACTTTTGTGCTGAATATTCAACATATACGAGTTTTATTATCATAGCAGATTGATTTACGAATTAGCGATTTCAGCCGCACTATTTATTTCGTTTATATTATCTGTAGAAATACTTAAGCTTTCTCCGGGATGGACGGATTGGCAACTTACATTACTTTTATTTATTTGTTGAGTCTTGACACGAATCTAAAATGGTGTGGAATAATAAATGGTGTGAAAATGACAGAGTTGTTATTTTTATATATTAGTTAATCTTGAAAGCAATTTCTTAATGTTTTTCGATTGCTTTAAAACTTTCTTTCAGATTTTTTAAAAGAAGTAATAATTATCGTTTGCTTCTGTTATTATTCGCACAAGATTTTCTTAAATTTTCCAGATTAGAGTAAAATTCGTTGCACAATGTAAATGGCTTGGTCAATAATTATCTACCATTACTGCAATAATAGATTTTTATTTGAGAATGGCCACATGATCCGTTGCTAATTCATTTTGGATGTGAGTTTAAAGGATTTTGTATTATCTGTAATTGGATGTGTACAAGACAATTAAACCTGCCATTAAATCTCACATATTGAAGAAAATTAAACCTCAAATTAATGTCAAAGGTTAGGAATACAATATGTAAAAAACCATAAAATAACTCTGCCTCCGTTTCAACATACTTTAGTTCGGTGACAACACAAAAAATCTGTTTCTAAGCGTTCCATACTTGTGAGAGTAGGCGTTATTTTGCCAAAGTCAACTTTCACTGCACCTCAAAATCTTAACTTTCTCAAAAAAAGCTAGCAATTACAAAAACGAATATATATTTAATAACTCCTAGCAGCGTGAGATTATATTTCTTAAAGGCAATTACTTGGGAGTTTTTCTTGTAGAAGTGGATAATTTTGAGACGGTAATTTGAACTTAACGAACAAGCTTTACTTGTGAACCTTCACTTGAATTATTATATTTTCTACATTAATTTCAAATTTGTTGATAAACGAAATGAATTGTGACAAGTCTTCTATTCTCTATGACCTGCAAGGGTATTCACGAAAAAACAAATTATGCAAAATCACAAAAACAATTAGACAATCATGGTATATGCCTGCTCTTTATTATTATAGAAGCAAAATTTAATATTGCTTAAATAGAAGAGAAACACGTTTCACTGATATACATAAACACTAAACTGTAGTATTTCAGAAGTTCGCCAACGTTCACGAAGCGAATTCCTTCGTGTGACTTCGAGACGTTTCAAGATTAACCACCCTCGTGCCTCGATTTTTTTCTCCGCAATTCCTTACCGCGTCGCAGAAACCCGGGACTCTTCTGCGCTGACGTGTGGACAGCTCTGCTGTGAATAGGGGTGCGGGTCAAAGGGCAAGTGAAAGGTTGCTCTTTTCCGACCCTCTTTTCCTCCACAGAGGGGCTCTCAACTGCAACAACCAATCACCGATCTCGATCGGCGTCTCACAGAAGCCATCAACCAACGCCACAACAGCCCGTCTTCTCTCTAACTTTTAAATGTTAGAGTTTCCTAAAATTCTCGGAAATAAACATGTAGCTGTTAGAAATCTTTGCAATAGAGTACATTGAAAATAACTGAGAAACGCCAAAACAAATATTACAATAATTCGAGTTCGAAAAATATTGTATCAAGAGAGCTAAGACTGACAAGGAGCCGTTAAAAACGTTGCTATGGGGCATTCGTGATACCCTGCGAGGGATACTACCCCATACAAATCTTGTTCTACCAGAGGGATTGGTCCCCAGTGTAGGTACCTAAACTTTCTATCGTTATTCACAACCTCTTCCCACGCGATAGTACACCGTCAGACTCTCGCCGGTTTCCGCCGGAATGCAGAATCCATCAGGGCCTCCTCCCCCATTAAGCCTGGATAGAGTCACTCTGCCAAGTCAAAGCTACTAGCTTTCCAGGCTAGCACTGGAGTCGAATTAGGCGTCACTGACAAGAACCCGAGACAAATCACTGCTGAATTGCCCATGAGTATTGGCACGGCCACGATGAAACCAAGAGCCCATCTGAGGGCCGCCCGGACCGAGGACCGGGTGGCTCGAGTCCATCAACCCATCACCTCAATGCCTCTAACTTGAAGCTATCGACGTGAGTATCTCCGGAATCTAGGCGACCTGACAGGGGGATTCATGCTTCCGGTCCAATTTTATATGTGGGTCTGAGAACAGGTTCCTCGCCCGATCCAATTCTAAGATCGGCGGGTAGGGGCCCAACTGGTGGGTCACCGGGCGAGCCCGGCAACATGGAGCTTAGCACCGCCTTCTCACGCGCCCACTTTGGTACTGTGGACGTGAGTACCGTCGAGAAACACAGGTGGGCGTTTCTCCACTAAGAGACTCCAATCTTACGAAGTGTGCCCGCCCCCCTGGCTACGGGGCACATTGAAAATACTTGTTGAACAAAATATGTATGCATTTTTTGCGAGTATGACACGTATAAAATTTAAACCAACCGCTACGCGGCTCAATGTTTCATTGGTGTTTTTCAAAGCAATTGTGGTATTATCTACGCAAATGCGACAATAGAAACGTACATTTATTTGACGTTTCTTTTCCCACAATTTCAGAATACTAGAGAGCCTCGTATGTCAAGCCATATGAAATTTGATATATTTGATATAATTTGGTATGAATTTTCATTTTGAGATATGTCTTTCAACAAAAAATATAATGAAATTCAATAAAGTTAAATATGGCACCATGAAGCATATTTATAATGAGATACAAAGAAGTTAAAGTAATGAGTTATAAATGTTAACTATGAAATCAGTCGTGGATGACAGACGTGCTGTATCTTTCAGCAAAGTATTTGAAGAACATATTAGTAACCTTTCTTAGATTTTATGGAAGCTGTTGGTGTGTTTTTTTTATTAAAAACACTTAGTTCAAGTTGTTTTTGTACTTTTATAGATACACTGCAGACAAGAGAATATAAATAATTACTCAAAAAACATGAACGCACTACTAGTTTGCTGAATATTGTAGTAACTCTACACTTTATTTGAAGATGAGAACGTCTGATCTGTTTAAAACCAACTAAACTATAATTTGTAATAATTGTAGAAACTGTACTCTCAAGACTAAATATAATTTATGGACAAGCTATAAAGTAAAACGATCAATAACGAGAGGTATTACAACAGCATCTACTTTCTCGCACTATTGTAAACAGTTGTTTAATATTTAAATATTGTAAGTTCTGCCCAACAACTTTTCTATAACGTGAAAAATACTAATTCATCCAATGCAAATGAACTTTTGGGGCATACATGCCTTTATATGGACAGTCAGGAAAAGTATTCATTTTTTACTTTTACAAATGAAACAAACATGAATAAATTTGACTATTGTAGTATTCACAGCACATACCTAAAAGTAAGAATAATTTTACTCACGCTTGCTTTTATTATATCGAAATGAACTTCAAAATTTTTAATACCATAATTCTAAGAAATTGAAACCGCTTTGTTGCCTTTTTACAATCTGAGAGCGTTTCAAACTAAGGTCTGGAAATTAGAATTTACAATTTCGCTTTTTTTCATTTTCAAAAGTACAAGAAGTTTCCCGAAAATGAGACCAGCACCACTTTCTTCACCGCTCTTTGCTTCATTAGAGGAAAATATTTAAAGAAAAAATTTGAATCTGTTTTTGAGAAAATAATTGTTTAAAATTTCAAAATTGCTTATGTTTGACGCAAAATTAGACAAAAATACTCATATTTTCAAAAAATTCAACATGGTCGTGTTTGAAGATCTGTCTTTGATGAACTAATTTGATTTCAAAAAA
>BLKR01004740.1:0-99289 GCA_011170035.1 Teleogryllus occipitalis | reverse complement strand
ACTGCACTCAAGTAGGTGAGAGTGTGACTCACGTGCTCAAAAATTATTCCAATCACGAAACATTCTGTTTCATTATCTGATTCAGGACAACCTAAGAATAACAAAATATTAACGCATTTTGTGTTGCGGTATGTTAGAAACCTTTTACCTTTTCTGTAGGATCTTCTTATTTAGAACATCAGTTCGAATACTTTGTTCTTCCAACCAACAACTTCACTCCGCATTGCTAGGCAAAAGTAAGTTATTGAACTACACCGAAACATCTCTTCTCAGCGCCGGCTTAAAGCTACCGCAACAACCGGGGTTCGGAGCTTCAAGGGGATCCCTTCCTCACTTCTGCCAGAAACGTCCGCTCCTGTGGTAAGATTTGAGGTCAGATTCGAACGCGCTAAGTTCACTCCAAGCTTCTCTTGAATCAGTTTCCGCGCGCAAGCATTACAATTTTACATATGTAACATTTTAATTAAATAATATTTTATAAAAAATATTTTGTTGTTAATAAATAATATTTTATAAAAAATATTTTGTTGTTAATAAATAATGTTACTGATAAAAATGTACGATCTAGAATAGTTCATTTTATGTTATCTTTCAATGAAAATACTCAACATTTTTATCATACATTTTTTAAGTTTGCTTTTTTTGTATTCCGCATTTCCTGATACTTAAATGAAATAATGCTTAATAATAAACTTGCATGAGCATTCAATTATTTTTTATAAAATTAAATGAAAATGTAGTTGAAATAACTTAATATCTAGCAAACAATTTCATCGTACAAATTTAATTTTCACGCCATTTTACATTTTAAATAATTATTTGTGCAAACGAAATTAATTGCACAATGCAAATATAACTGACATTTTTAATTATTTGGATAAGTACAAAAATATTTAAGGCAGCGTAAAAATAAGTAGCATTTTACAATTATTTCGAAAACTAATCACGATCATCAAGTCCAGGTGGATTGTTGTAACGGTCACATTGCTAAAAACTGTGTAACTGTGATTTATACAGAGATGGAAGATTGACTCAACGGCTGGTTCCAAGGATGGATTGAGGCAGTAGGACTAACCGTGGTCCTTGATTCTTAGTTTGGTTTTAGCCCCAGGATCTTTGATATTTGGGGGCCGAGAACATCGCATTAAAAAGTTGCATTTAAACGGCGTGGGGTTGGCTGCCTGTCTATAGGGATTGTCGGATACAACAGGGCGACTGGTGAGCTAAGACAAACACGCTTTCTGCAAACTATATCTCCGCAGCTCCGGTTACTTCAAGGGCGTGTTCTTTCTTAAATTCATCAAAAGCGGGTGAGTATGAATAAAAGTTTTTAAAGTGATTATGGGCTGTGCTACGCGTGCATACTCATTTCCAAGGAAAAGCTCAGTCACAAAGACGTGCATTTACAAGGGTTGTGAATTGGATTTACTATGATACGACTTGAATTTAGCTCAGAGGCTTCTTTTACGCTTGAGGATCTTTTACATGCAGTAAATCTACTACATGGGACAACCGGCTTTACTTACCCTCCGAAGGAAGGCGTATGAAGGATTTTTTCGCCCTTAAAAAACCACCGTTGCGATCGGATTTAGAACCGGCCAACTTCGGTACAACAGTCCGGTACGCTAACCGTTATACACCGAACCCGCCGAAATCATAGTTACCATAACGTCAAGTCCAATAGTGGTCGCTAATAACCTAGAAGTTGATGTGAATCTAAATAACTAAAAAAAAGAAGAATTTGATAAAATTATTTTAGATGATTTGTGGCAAACTATCTTCATTCTTGTAGCTATTCGTTCATAAGCTGGGTGGTCAGTGCGACGTAATAATACAGCACTGGCAACTTGTTTTGTTGAACTCTGCGAAGAGTTCAATAGTATGCTAAAGACTCAATTCTGTGTGCAGTAAATTGACGAAATATGAATGCAATGAGGTTTGCATAATTACTCGATTAAAGTGTCGGCGATTTATGAAATATATTAAATACTGGCTGAAGTACCTCGCGTTGCCGGGGTATTTATAATAATAATGTGCTACACAGGAAGTGGAATTCCATCTATTCCCACCCTGTGGCGGAGCCTACTTCTCTATTTATTTATTTATTTATTTATTTATTTATTTATTTATTTATTTATTTATTTATTTATTTATTTATTTATTTATTTATTTATTTATTTATTTATTTATTTATTTATTTATTTATTTATTTATTTATTTATTTATTTAACGTCAAAAAACAGTTGAAACTGCGTATGACGTGCTATGGAGAGAAGTGAATTCTGTGCACATTTTCAAACTTCTGTGATGCCTACACTAAGTGATATACTACTTGAATTTTTAATTTAAAAAAACGCTCCCATGTAACAAAATCTATTTTCAAGGATAAATTAGTAATACATTTTGGGCCCTTTTCCATGATGTCCTTCGTCTTCCTACCGCGACAACATGAAAACGATAATTTGAATAACTATATTTCCCAATGGATTCTAGAAGACGTGCACAGAGAATGAAGTTACATTTATGTCCAGTAGCAAAACAAGGGACCATCTCAGCATTTGCTCAATGTATCAGGGAAACTGGACGAAAAACCTGATCGAGATGGGGGTCATTGACCCGGAGGCTGCAGTACAATACTTGTTACAGGTTGTTTATACACATTTATACAATCTCTTATTCTACGGTATCTCCCATTCAGCCTGACCTGCCTCCATCTGCCTAGCTTCTATCTGGAAATACCAGTTTTCCGAACTCACTGAAACACTTTCTCACAAAAATAATGTTTATATTTTTTTCTTGTTGGGATTCCCTACCCCTAATATCATTTATTTTATAACTGAAAGTAATAAAAGAAATCTAAATTTAATAAAATAAAATACATGAACTAACGTATATTAGTTTTGTGGAATTTTGTATATTATTCCAGTACTTTCAATCAATTGACGACATATTGTAAAACTTCCTCTTTTTCATATTTTTCTTCACATGTATTTATAATGAAAAGTTTGAAATTGATCTTGCCGCGGCACTTTACGTTTAAATATTACTAAAGGAATCCATTTTAATTGAATTTGAGTACGTATTTTAGGGACCTTGATAAATAGTGGCTATTGAAATGGAGCCATTAAATACTTACACAATTATATCTCCAAAAATCCCAGATAACATTCGATTCCGCCTTGACAAAAGTTTTTATATTATCTAATATAAACTCATTTGTTTTGTTTCCAACAACCTTGAAAACCAGCATTGCCACACATTCAGTTCCTCAAAATACCCATTTACCATTACTGTTTTACTTCAATTATACTTCTTGCCAAACTTTCATCAATTTAAATAACCATCCCTTCTCTACCCAAAAATACTTATTGTTATAGTAGTTAAGCCGTTATTTACATTATGAATGTATTACTGTTATGAAATAATTAATCGCAAAAAAGGCTTATATTATTTTATAATAAATGTTGATTGTGAATTTATGATTTTTATTTTTCGTTAACTCACCCCTCCCGGTAAGTAGTGATCTGCAGGTCATGTGTTCTTTGAAAGTGGCAACCATACGGTACATCTGCACCTCGTACTCAGTGATTCGACCTCTTCGAGCTAATGAAGAATAGTTTGTGTTGTAGGCCATTAAAAAACCATGGAAGTTCTTCAGGACATTCATTCGTAGCTTTGCAAATTTCATTAAAAAGTCTTCTGTGCCTGCCTCGGTGACTTGGTCTGCCGGTGAAATAAATATTTGGACAAAGGGAGTGCCTTCGTTCAGAAGTAATGAGTTCTAGTGCTTTCTATTGTGTGTAAGTGAATGCTCCTGTGAAATCGAGTCCTTGAGAGTTCGAGTTAACAATTACTCGTATAACTAAAATAAGTTACCACAAAATTACAAGTCTGGTTATCACACACACAGAGTTCAAATTTTGTCTGTCTCTCCAAAGGAGTGTCTGTCCTTCAAGCTCACTCTCACTCCTTTCACCGCACAAAGAGGCTGTGCAGAGAGGCGTGCAATATTCGCTTTCTGGATTGCCGTCCTTTTGCGGGGAAAGTGACTGTTCAATTTTACGCGATGTATGTTTGATATTATATTTGACTTCTTTTCCTTTACATTTCTGTGTGACACAAAGAATATCTTTACTTTCTCTTCACATGGAAATAATACTGTAATTTTGTTGAAAATTAGTTATAAAAACGCTTTTCGTTAATATGACCGAATGTATAATGATTATTTTTAATATTTAAAGAGGGGAAATATGCAAAATAACAACAACGGATTTGTTATCTTTTAAAGTTCAGTCAAGAATATCTTAGTTCGAATACAGTCTGTGGAGTTTGGAAAAAATGCTTATCGGCAAATTTACTACATAACATTCACAAAATAAAAAAAAATATTACCTAATAACTTTTTTAATTCAAAAACCCTTAAAAAGGCACACTGGGACTTTGCCATCACTTCTATATTCGTGTTACATCATTCATACATATTAGGATGTAAACGTCTCCAATAAAATCTACAGATCCAGGTTTGTTTTTCTCCCCTTCCGAAGGAAGCTGTAAATTAATAATTACGTGATATCAAAATGTTTCGTGATTTTGCCTTTGTCAACAGTTTAACCACGGTCCAACACGCTAACTGTTATTCCAAACGAATCCCTTTTAATACAATAATCAGGTACTTCAATTCTTCGTTGATCTTACGCTTTGGGAGCTACTAAATATCAGCATTCTCCCCGTAGTGACGGCGTTGAATAATAACTGTGGTGACTTTTCTCACTTTACAAGGCTTCTCCGCCCTCTTACACTCGAAAAGAATTGGCAGCGTCAACAGAAACTCCAATGCCTCCGAATTCTCCAAAGTCAACACCCCTTGAGAAAAGATTCCTTTTTCCTAGAAAGAGAAGTTTTCTATCGATCGTGGCCATCAGCACGAACGAAACGCTACTCGAATTGAACGAGAACGTGGGTGCAAAAATTTCACCATATGAGAGATGGTGCTATTATTTCATTACATTTCAAGACTGAATTTAAAAAAAAACTATAAAGTATGGGTTGATATTAACACTGTTGGTTGGCAAATTTGTGAAGGGTTGGTAATTCGACAATTTTTCTATTAAATAGTACGGAATACAAATTGGGTGCGTAATTTTCGTAGATTAAAATTTATAAATTTGTATGCGTTAAACTGAAAACTTCGAATCTTTTTTACTTCAATAAATTTATATTGCACTCTCAATCATTAAATGCAGCGTACAAATGTTTGAAATGACAAGCCGAAGAGCAACAGAATAATAGAAGTGTGCTTTTGAATTTGAACATAAGAACTTCGTCATATGTACCTCATCCTAGAGACAAAACTGCAGAAACCCTTGATTCACCCGTGTTTTATCATTCGGGGTAAACCTGTTAACAAGTTGATCCCCATGTTTCTGAAGAACGTGACTAATCTGTATCAACGTGTCAAGAATAACTTACGGTTTTCGTAATTAATTGTTAAAGAATTCAATTGCAGATAGTTCAACTTTCGTTTTTACACGAGATATTTGTAAATTGTATTTCTATAAAAATATTTTTATTCACCCCACTTGTAAGTTTTCTGTATTAATTATTATTATTATTATTATTATTATTATTATTATTATTATTATTATTATTATTATTATTATTATTATTGTTACTAGCGTACCCGTGCAAGAACTCTCTCATATTAAAACCCACCCTCTTCCCAATTTTTCCATATCGGTATTAAGCCAGTAATATACCTTTATCTTCAAGTCCCTCTTATTTTCCATCACTTGTTCTATATGTCTACTTGTAATTGATAACATTACAATGCACCCTTCTCAAAACAAAATATTCCCATTTTACGTTATTACAGAGCAGAGATGTACACTCGGGTAATTCATCTCCGCAGAATATTGAGTAATTCGTTTAATTTGACATATATTTGCAGTCTCTACAGGCTCTGAACACATGAGGTAGAATTGAGAAGCGGGCCATGTCAAGCTAGCACAACCACCATAGCGCATACATTTAATTTTTTTCTTTTTTAAATACAAAAGATGTCGGGGTTATCCTGCTCAAGGCAAAATCTGTCTGTACAATGTTTATGGAGATACAAAGAAAATAAAGTCTACAGAACAAACACTTAACAATTATTCTCAATTTTTAATCTTGCACACTATTTCACAATCTTGTAGTGATGCATTAACTTCTCTGGTTATTTATCCCTCAATCAACAGTCAAAAACTTTCTGACAATGTTTGCTGTACCACGTAAAGCAGTTTTCTGAACAGTTCTCACATTTTTTCTTGTAATTGTAGATTTTCTCCAGTTTTCTGCCAGTTCTTCGTGACTACACCATTTACGGACACTACCACAGAAACTGTTCTTCAAACAATCTCAACTGTTCACAGTCTCTACATATCCTTTAATTAGACAGGCAGTGGTTGATATTTTCGTTTTTTCTCCGCTAATGTTGATATTAGCTAATGTTGAGATTATTATTATTATTATTATTATTATTATTATTGTTAATATTATTATCATTACTATTATTATTATCATCATTACCATTATTATTATTATCATTATTATTTATCGCATTATTATAACTTTTTATAGTTCTTATGTAAGCGACCTGATTAAACTGAAATACGAGCTCATTTCCGCAGCATAAATTCCCAAGAAAGAATATTCGAGAGACCCCCAACGCGGCACGCTCCATGGCCAACCGGCGCTCACGCGCAGAACTGCAGCGAGAATCTGGGAGAGCAGTTCCTCCTCTCTTTGGTCATCATTTTTCAGGGAAGAACAGGAACACGTCTTCAGATCTCGTTTCAATTTCGATGATAAATGGCTCACTGGAGTTGGGACAACAACGTCCTCTATTTTTCGCCGGAAGCCCCCACGCACTTTGAATCGATAGCGTCGCGGCGAGGCCGCGGGTCACACGAAGGTGGGTAGCCGCTCGCCAGTGCTCAATCATACGCTCCGGACGTCGTCCCCACCTCGCGAGAAGGAAGAGGAGGAGGAGAAGGAGGAGGAGGAGCAGGAGGAGGAGGAGAAGGAGGAGGAGGAGAAGGAGGAGGAGGAGAAGGAGGAGGAGGAGGAGGAGGAGGAGAAGGAGGGGAGGAGGAGGCGGAGGAGGAGGAGGGAGGAAGAGGAGGAGGAGAAGGAGGAGGAGGAGCAGGAGGAGGAGGAGAAGGAGGAGGAGGAGAAGGAGGAGGAGGAGAGAAGGGAGGAGGGGAGGAGGAGGGAGGGAGGAGGAGGGGAGGGGAGGAGGAGGAGAAGGAGGAGGAGGAGAAGGAGGAGGAGAAGGAGGAGGAGGAGAAGGAGGAGGAGGAGGGAGGAGGCGGAGGTGGCGGCTCCGGTCTGCGATCGGAGACGAATGGCGACGAGAGCGTAGGCTTCCGCGGCCGGAGTCATGATGGCTTGGCTATACGCCGCGTCCGGGCACAGGTGCCGACGTTTCGGTCGCCATTTTGCGACCTTCTTCAGGGCGTAGTACTGCCCAGTACTACGCCCTGAAGAAGGTCGCAGAATGGCTACCGAAACGTCGGCACCTGTGCCCTGAACGCGGCGTCTCCCGGATAGCCAAGTTAATCGAATGGCGACGACTTGCGACGGTGGGGCAATCGATTGGTTGGTTGATTAGTGGTTCCGGGCGCGTCAAGCAGCTTAGGTCATTACTCCCGTAGGGGTAGTGCGAATGGGTTTGCTCGGAAGGTTAGCGGTGGTCTTCCGCCGCCTGATGGCGAGATCCGGTGCCGACCTACAGTCGGCTAGCGGGGTTTCCACCTTACTACAACTCTTACCAGCGGGGCACCGCCCCAGCTGCGACTAGCTCTAAGATCCCGACCGGTCTCCCGGCATTTGTCGTAGTGTTGTGCATGTTAGTGTAGGTGTGTATTAGGGGTGAGAATAGGACAAGGAAGAGGAAGGAAAGATCGCGCCCGGTCGGAGGCCCGTTTGTTAGGGTACTGATGTGGCATTCGCCTGGAGTTGATACGAGAAACTACTACAAACTAAAGATCAGAGCAGCCGACCGCTAGAATTCTCCTCCAGACAGCGATTGATTTCGACCTAGGTGAAAAGTTAGTGTCGAAAATCCTGCCGCCGTGGGGAGTGGGAACCTAGGACCTCCCGGTCAGAGGCGCTGCAGTGACATCAGTTGATGCACTGAGCTACCGATCCCGGTGGGGGCAATCGAAATGTGAAAATCGTGATTTTTTTAAATCAACTATTCTTTTTCTACTCCCGTTTTATAATGCTGTCATTGGAAGACTTCAACCAGTTGCATAATGATACTCATTATCATATGGATTTAATTATGTTACAACTTTTTGACCATCGCAGAGAAGTTAACAAACCAAGTATTAACACTTCATTAATCATTAAGAATCGGGCTAGTAAATGTTTCGTTGGACTGTGTACATTAAAATTGCATTTGATGTAATATTATATTTCTCAGTTTTAATTTCTTTTGTTAGTATTTTTTTCGTGTAATATTATTTAAAATAAACTGGATCCTATTTGACAATGCAGTACTCCCTCGCAAACAGACTGGTAAACACAGCCCGTGCGACAGCATTTGTGGGTAGGGTTAGGTGGACTTGGCTGAATTCTGCATATCAACTGCCATAAACCATTCAATGTAATAGTTTAACTTATAAAAGTGACCATAAATCGTAGAAAAAGTACCGTATGAAACTCGATGTAATATACTCACGTGACGTTTATGATACTCTACTATGTATTAGTACCCATCATTACAGCATCGTTTTAACTATTTTTACCCTTTTACTTTCAGTATTACAGGCAAAACCTGCTTAGAGTTAGAGGACTCCTCTTTTTTTTAAAAAATTCGGTGCGCCCTTAATCCAACTTATCGACGCAACATGTCTCTTCGCCCCTGGTCGAGTGTTAAGCGCGGAGTAATCCTCCACTATCTATCCCCCTATTCCAGAAGACGCTGTATTTTTATGTCTTGTCTCGTCTAGTCAGTTGTCAAAGAGGACCGCCAGGTAGCATCTCCGCGTACGCGCCTCTTACTTCACGCGCCCCTGCGTCACTACCCAGCGGCCAGAATTGGGAAGGAATTAGGGAAGGGGTAGGGTTTAGGACACATCACACGGGTTGGACTCTAACCTAGGACCTTGTGAAGCGGCCAAACTCGTTTTGTTGGAACACGTTTCACTTGAGATTCGACGGGAATCGAACCCGGACCTCAGTAGTGAAAGGCTAGCGACTTCGCTTTGTGACACGAGCGAGCCATAGCCATAGCCATAGCCACCTCATTTAAAGTGGTTAGGCGGAAGATCAGGCCTTAAGGCCTGAGCCTCTCCACAAATAAAGACAATTTTATTATTATTTTATTATAGCCACGAGCGAGCCATCAGCCGTTAGCCAACAGAAATGTTAAAGTTCTCCCGCTGAGACAGTCTTGGATTCGATACTCAGACTAGAAATGCCGGAAAGAATCACGGGTAAGTAGCAGAATGTAGCGTAAGTTGCCTAATTTGATGTGACTCTTATTTCCATTTGAGAAGAAGGAAGACCCTGTAAAATCCTTAATAAAGACTTGTAACTAATATAGCTTAGATCTTTCTGAAGGAACTGCCTGCGAAACCTATTTTCTTATCATTGTCTTGAGAAAATTCATCACTCAATCACGTATTTGTCGTGAGTAGAGATGCCTTTCACAATATATTCGACACAGAGTGATGGATTTTTTCTTCTACCTCGAATGTATGGTGCCATTTTTGCGCCACATATGACGCAAATTGAACTTAATTTAACTTCGTTACCGGCGTTACTGTAGAAATCACTTAACACTTGCGAAGCAATCGGACCCATTAAAAATGGAGAGAGAAGGGAATTGCCCTTTTACAAGAAAATACTTTTTAGTTTTACATCAGTTGTAGTCTACCATCTAGTTGTAAATTACTCCTAATTTAATATAAGTTCAGCATGTAAGGCCTGTAATACATGCATATATTTTTCGTTTATGTTATTTCTGTACATGTTATTGCTGTTATGTGCTAACACTTATTAAGGAGCTCGCACGAGACTTTTCAACTTTGGTTGCGACCCAGATACAATGCAACCGAACTGTTTATTGGAAGAGGTGCTTAATAAAATATGTTTTGACGAACTGGTTCACATGTAGATAACCAAAAATGGTTTTATTTTACTATATTTTTTTGCGGATATCCCACTGATTAATGATGAAAACATTTTATTGACTTTTAGGATCCACAGGAATCCAAAATCAAACTGAACGTATACACTACAGCACAAAATCCAATGCCAGGAAATGAACACTTAATATAATGGAATAATAATGCAGTTTCTCATTATTTTCATTTCGTTCATTACGTACTTTCTCATTCTTCCTACCAAGCGCTTCCGAGGAAATTTTAAGTCTCAACACGGCAAACGGACGAGCCTCTTCTTTCAAGGAAATTTACAGGGACCAAAGATTCCTTTTTATTTACCGACGAATTTTTCCTTAAGGGAGTTACCTAATTACCGGAAAAGCGCTTTCTGAGGAGAATAAAAGACTTGTCTAAGGAGCTAATTAGAGGCAAATAATGGAAAAGAATATAACGTTAAGGCAATATTGAACGTCGGAAAAATAACATTGAAACTAATAAGAGTCACCAATTATGGTATTTATTAGAAGAACTCCAAAATAAGAAAATATACATACATCAGAAAGTAAAACGGAAATACATTTATTAGTTACGAAGTTTCTTTGATATTGAAAATGAAAGGCTATTGACTCAAAGCCTACTCATGTCATCCTTTGCAATACTTTTACTGATAAAAAACTGATAAAAAATATGCTAATTTATCTTACATGTTAAATATCACGATTTTTAATAAAAACGCGTACGTATTTGATACACCAATTCACATAATTTCTGGTAACTGATCTCAAAGCGAATTTCAATTCTATTTCTATTATTTTGTCATATTATTAGTCTGATTAAAAGTATTAGTAAAAACGCTTTTACTATTGTTCTCTCATTATTTTTATTCTCTGAATTGTATTGTGGCAGAGCAGATTTCGTTCCTAGAAATAATTCAATTACTTCATTCACTAGCCTATTCATAATTTTGCGGAAACGTGAACAGGATATGATGGCAAGAGTTTTTCAGCTGGTAGCCTTCTAAATCTATTCACACATTCCTAGAAAATTAATTACTCGAAATAAAAGTTTTCTCTGAAAAATGTCTCGCTTAGTACGGCCGACTATCGTTGTGTAGATTACAAGAAGCATTACGGTCTTCCCTTGAAAATATCTAGGTATGGAATTTCCAACTCACGACATGAAAAATAATTGTTATAGTTGTGTTATATCACCCTATAATACTTTTTCGCATCAATAACGGTTATGTTAAATTATAATAGCGCAATTTCTGTCCATATTAACACTTTTCAGTCATCATTTGTAACACCAATCGTATCACATCAGGCGCGAAAATTAAAATTCATTTAAAGCTAATATATCAACATAAATTCGACAATACAAAATTTCATTCCATTCACACAGAAACACCGCCATCCAATTAAATGTTATTCTCACAATTTCAAACTGCCATATAGCGGCTTTTTCATTGTATTCCAACCTGATAACTATTGAGCGATTTTAGGAAAAGAGACTGAAATAATCTGCAGTTTCCAAAATACGCGAAACTACTCATATTTTCAAACCAATATATATGACAATATTTAAAGATCTAATTTTTCATTGAATAAAAATCTCTATTATCAACATCGTTTTTTTGCAACATTTTTTTCAATGTTATAGTGGTAAGAGGACGTCGAAAACGTTTCAATTTTCAAAAATTTATAAATGTCAACACAAATCTCACCTAAACCATTTTTAAAAACGCCGTTATATTAACTAGCTATACACGTAGCAAAAATTAAAAAAGGAGACTTTCTGAAAAACGTTTGGAACTATCCTTGAGGCTTGATGTGAACTACCCTAAAAATAAATATATTTCTTTCAAATTCAAGACGTCGCAACATGAGTCAGATCGATGACACAAAATCAATTTTGGTGAAACTCCTGCCTAAGCTTTAGCCGCTAGCACATAAGTATAGCCAAGCTTTAGCATTGACTAAACTTGACTAAGCTAAAACATTGACGGACGGAGATATGGTCAGGTGTTTCACCGTAAGCTGATTTTTAACGATCAAGGTCTCACAAAACCTGAATTCTGACTACATCACGTGTTAGAGGACATCATTTTCTACATAAAGGAACAATAAATATTCAATACTTTGATATTAGACGCATACATAAGGAATTTTTGTCCCGGAATTTCTCATTTTTTTCGCAGCCGCCTTACATTACTTTCTCTATACTACGTACGTTTAGAATAATATAAAATACAGTAATAATTAACACACACACACACACATATATATATATATATATATATATATATATATATATATATATATAATGTTATTATCAATATCCTTGCATTTTGTTTTTATTTCAAGAAAATATTTTTTAAATTAAAAATATCTGCTGATTTGCATCTGCACAGATATTGCCGACCCGCTGAAATTCTATCTGGAACCTCGCATGATCGAGGGCGACTGCCGTGGCCATCGAACGCACGGCAGAGGGCAGCACTGCGCGCGGTGCGTGGAAATTAATATCCCGCTCGAGTCCGGAGTTCTGTGGCCGCACCGACTGACGCATTGGAAGCAGCGCGCGGAACATTTTTAATTAAATTTCGTAATTATCCGCCCGCGGGAGAACCTCTCGATCCGACCGGTTCCGCCCGCCTCAAAGCGCTGCCAGCCAGCTCTTCATCAAGACGAAGCCCCACATGGCGCTCGGTCGCTCTGTGGCATGCAGTCGAGCTGGCGCTTCTTTCGGCGTTCTGTGCGCCGTCGGCGCGCGCGTGATTTGATTCGGCGTGGGATGTTGCTCTGAAATGGTGACGGCGTAAAATCATTATAATGAGTATTTCATGTAATTTAATAATATTTTAAAAAAAAATTATTGAACCAGATCAGTGGGATTTCCACTTTACAATTGAATATTTGTTTTATGTATGTATTACAAACGATATTTTAGTTTTAACTGTCTATTATTATTATTATTATTATTATTATTATTATTATTATTATTATTATTATTATTATTATTATTATTATTATTATTATTATTATTATTATTATCATTATTATTAATATTATTAAATTATCCCATTAAATTTTCAGATATTTATTATATAGTTGTATTTTAATTTCAATGTGTAATTTCTTATTTTGTACACCGATTTGATCACAATTTTTTCATCATTTTTAAGTATTGAACAATTATATTTTTGAAGATATTTATTTATGTTTTAAAAAAATGTTATCGAAAAAAGTCATCGAAACGTTGGACAGAATCATAAATTACACAATTGAAAGTATAAAAAACTATATAATAACTGTCTGAAAATTTAAAGGGATAATTGAATAATAATACCCACCATCCAGTGGGGGGACGATCACAGCCACCTTCAGTGATAATAAAATATGACTACACTTACGGGTAAATGACCATTGCTGTTGACGCGATCGAAAACGCAATGTCGCGCGAACGAAAACGTTTCATGTTCAATTTTTCAAAAATTTGACTTTTGGCGTAATTTTGCGTGAAAATACGGACGAGAAAATACGTGCTATTATAACACCATTAGTTTTTTCTGTGCTGAAACTTTGCTCTCCCACCATAGTTGTCAAGGAAAAGGGTTTTGATTGACTAACTCATTCAGTGGATGTGATTCACTTTAAAACACATAAATTTTTCGAAGTTAATAAATCGCACGAAAGTAAATCGGAATTGCTGGTTTTATTTTAGAAAATTCGAGAAAGGACCATAACATAATAGAATTCTAATTATAAATCATCTCTGGCACGCGAGATCTTACGTTAAATCGTCATGCGCTGTTTTGGTTGGTGTTCTTTGGAGGACGAATTACAAAACCAAATCATTCCAGGCACAGTAACTAACAAAAACGGAGAAAAGTACAAAAGAACTTGTTTTGAGAGAAATGTCCAATAGACAGAGACATTGAAATGAATGAGAGTAAAATATGCTTTGTCGAAAGAAGTGCGGATAGTTTCCGGAGAAGTAGGTGGAGAACATCCTGTGTGGCAAGTTAGGTTGAACACAAATCGCGCAGTCACTTCCCGCGGGATGGAGGCCCTGTCGCCCGGAAGTATTAACCCGACAGTTGTACTATAAACTGTGATGATGTAATCGGAGCATGCTCCTATGGTCAGATCGCCCGCATGCTTTGCAATGGAGCGGCGCGCAGCGACCCAACTACCATTTTAACTGTTAACAGACTAGGCGGATATGTTCGAGGTATAATGTAATTCACTACGCAGACCGATGTTTTTATCTGCACTTTGTTGCAACCCAACTGCCATTTTAACTGCTAACAGACTAGGCGGCGGTGTTAGAGCTATAACGTAATTCACTTCACAGACCAAAGTTTTCATCTGCATGTTGTTGCAACCCAACTGCCATTTTAACTGCTAACAGACTAGGCGGCGGTGTTAGAGGTATAACGTAATTTAAGGTAATTCACTTCACAGACCAAAGTTTTCATCTGCACTATGTTGCAACCCAACTACCACTTGAACTGTTAAGGGAATAGGCTGCGGTATTAGAGATGTAACGTAATTCACTACACAGACCAATGTTTTCGTCTGCATTTTGTTGCAACCCAACTGCCATTTTAACTTTTAACAGACTAGGCAGCGGCTTTGGAGTTGTAACGTAATTCACGGCAAAGATCAATTTCTTTCATTTGCTCTATGTGTCTCATAAATAATGTTAAAAACTTCTAGAGCACGTCAATGGATCTATGATAACAAATTCTCAATATACATGTGGTGAAACATCTTATATAACGAAGATACAAATGTGACATTTGCCCCTGATTAGTAGGTAACTAATTGTACACTATTGTTTGGCATACACACGGAATTTCTTTAAGTGCGCCAAAATACGAGCCTGCGAAACATTAGTACACCACGAGTTGCCCATCAGTAAGGGCAAATATTACATGTGCTTAGGGGGCGGATTTTAATGTCCCTAAAAATCGCCAAAAATGATCAATAAAATTCTCTTAAAATACTTTTAAAATGCCGAGAAATCAAAGAAAATGACGTAAAAAATCTTATCAAAACCAGTTCGGATGAACAACTCAAACTGTTGGATACGTTGTTGATGAAATCGAGGCTTTTTTCATTCGTTCGAGTGAACTCAGGTTGCAAACTTTTGGTTTAGACTGGTCTTTACCAGGAAATCTCTGTCTTTAGTTATCCTGAAATCGGCCAAACCGGCAATGGCGCTGATATACGTCACAAAACTTATATACTCACAATAGCTGTCAAAACAATTTCTGAGCGAACAAATCGAATAGGCTAGTGAGTAATTCTGTGAAGAAGATTTGTTCCGTTTCGTAAATATCATTTGAAGCAGGTACCATTAAAAATGATATTCAAATCGATGAAATCAGCAAAAAATGCATTAAAAATCACAGGAAAAGGTAGTTAGGCACAGACTTTATTAGTTGAAATAGAAAAAAAAGCAAAATTATGATCTATAAAAATGGGTCAATTCCTTTTGTTATAACATAAAATAAATTTCTATACTAAAGGGAATTGTTCTACAGTGAAAGGAAAAAATGATATTTCATTAAAATCCACCCTCTACATGTGTACTTCATTGTATCTGATTTCCCGCCTCATGTTCATGAAAGAAAATCTAAAAATTATTGATAATTCTTTATACGGCAGACGTCCGTAAGAATTATTGTAACAATTATTCTGATACACCTGTACGTATCCAAGAGAGGTCGCGGCAGAAAGCGGTTCCTTCGCTCCCCACCGCAATGTCTCGAACTCTCCATCGGTCGACATTTATCTGCCAGATACACTTCGAACTCTTGATTTTCTCGGAAGATAAAATATTTTATGTATTACTCAAAACATAGTAGCTCAGGGAACGAATCATCTCAAATCGAAGGAATCATTTACATGCCACTTAAGGTACTTTCAAATAATAGAAGTACAAATACCTGCTGTTATATATTTTTTCAATTCATTGAATTTTGTGCCTGAAGACCCTTAGTGAGATCGGCAGCAATTCTCGAAAAGTATTGGTTAAAGAGACTAGCCACTGTTGCCGGATCGTTTACATTTATGTCGTTATATTTTAAAACAACATTCTCTACGGGTTTTCTAGTTGATTTGGTAGTATTTTTTATTATATTCCACATTGCTTTTGTTTTATTATTTGAGTTCAAAATATCCTGATCGCTTTTCATGATTTTAGCCTGCCTTATGACTTTTCGTAACAATGTTTTGTATTTTTTAAAGTAGATAAGGAAATCTTGAGATACGTCATGACGTTTAGAAATGAAAAAAAAAGAATTCGCTTGTTTTTACAAGATGTCCTAATCCCTTATGTTATCCAAGAATTGCTTTTCCGTGAAATATTTAATTTTCGTTTTTGAAGAGGAAAGCAAGTGTTAAAATGAATTGAAAGAGTTGAAAAAAAAGAATTATACTTGTCGTTTGTATCAACAGTATTATAAACCGCTTCCCATGACTCCTGCATCAAGTAATCAATGAATAATTTAATTTTACTTTTAGAAAACAATCTAGTCATACGTGTATTATTTCTTGTGTCAGTGATCGCATTTCTTATAATGGTAAGAATTTGTGCATCGTGGTCATTGTATCCTAAATCTTTGGTTTCAACTTCATATCGAGTAGTAGTTTTGTTAATTATAATTTGATCAATTGCCTTCAACGAATGTTGTGTGATCCGTGTAGGTATATTAATTGTAATGTCTAAATTGAAGGAATTAATTAAATTGAGAAACTTTTTTTCTCGCAAGATTCGACCAGAAAATCAATGTTAAAATCTCCGCATACAACAATGGATTCAAAAGAGCGATTTAGTTGGATTCAAAAGAGCGATCATTCACATCGATTATCAACATTTAACTAATTAATTACATTTTAATCTTGAAATCATTACAAAAATAGAATTTACAACAGATTTTTAAGAAAATTACCGCAAATACATTACAATTTTCTGGTACAAACTCAAAACAACTTCAATTTGTCCGTATTTTTAACAAAGCAATGTGAAAATGTCATAACTAAAATCAAACATTTGTGACCTTACAAGTTTGAAAATATTATAACGAAGAACAAACAAAAAAGTTGGGTTCTGCTTCAATATGCAAAATTTAAAATGTTCAACCTCTCAATTGTGTCGAGGAATCACGTATCAACTCGAGCAGCCCAATTTGTCTAATGCTCACGATCGTAACCGCAACAGCTGTTGAGAAGCCGCAAGAGCCTTTCCTAATTAGGTTGCATTGGCAGTTGTGGACCCACACATCCGGAGACATGAACTACCCATTTCGCTCTGTCCACGTATTGTGTCCAACGAACCGAATACACCAATTAAACCCATCACAACGCCTGCGATAGCAAGAGCACATCCGAGTGTCACAATACGATGAGCAAACTTCCGAGAACAACAATTAGCTGTTAAATGCTAACATAGATTTCGTGTCACAACATCGACTGCGACAGTAGGGATGACACCGCAAACCCTAGTTTCAATTCTGTTCACCAGAAGGGATGTCACAAACGGATCGTGTTCTCCATCTTCCATTTTCATAAATGTTTGTAGATGGAGTCGTTTTCCTTAATATGAATTTATAAATTAAATGAAGTTACATACAATGTTCCCCACGAAACATATGCGTATTCCGGACCATACATTAAAATGCATACTAATATTAGCCCTTTCACATTATGTTATTGAAAGGGGAAATTTATTCACTTAATACTGTTTAACAACCAGTAGCCAAAACAATTGTCATTGAGAAAACAGGAGGTGTTGCGCAAAATAAAACAAGGAATGCTTGTTGAAGATTTGTTGAAACACGAATAGAAACACCAGCAAAACAGTTACAAATAACACATAAAGTTCGGTTAAGTAATAAGTAGAGCAGAGAGTTAAAAAGTATTAGAATGAAAAATATACATATATATCACAAACAATGAACTACTCTCAATAGCTTGAAACCGGTTCGTCTAAATATAAAGCAGTTTTCATCCAACACAACTTAATATTGGGGGATGTAATGTAACTTGTGAGAATTTTTTTTGAAGAAAATAAATATGAATTTTAGTTGGAAATAAAACTATATATTTCTTTGGCTTGCAGTGTAGATTATTATAGCTTAGAATAACTCCAGCAATTTATTAACGCTTTAAAATTAATAGTACATAAAAATGTTTCTGACAGTATTTGAAATAGCATGCTGTATATAAACGCAGCATAGGGGACAAGTCACCTTGTTCCTCATCCTCAACGAATTGTTGCTAAGATCTTGTCTCCTGTCTAAGATCTTCAGACAGAACGAAGAAATAAATGTAGAAAGAACCGAGCCTCATCTATATTAACTGTAAGAATCAAACATTTAAAACATATCTAATACAAGGGAATGTGGAGAAATATTTGACGAATTTCCACAATAATATGGGGAGAATTAGTAGCAATACTCTATTATTATTGACTGTTAATCTATTATAAATTGAAGAGAAAGTCAGAGGTTTTGGATGACCGACGAATGGATAATGGAATTTGATAGCAGTATTGGAGGAGCACCTACAGAATGTAACAGTTGTCCACTTGCACAAGTCAAAGTCGGAGAAGCGCGGTTGAGTAGTGAGGCTAGCAGCGCCACATCGCCTGCGATAGCAAGAGGCGGTCGACGGTTGCGGTAAGAGCGGTCGGTAAATGGACAGTGCAATTTGATAGTGTGATTGGAGGAGCAACTATAGAATGTAAGTCATTATCGTGCACAAGTCAGAGTCGGAGGAGTGCGTTGGAGTAGAGTGGCTAGCATCTTCACAGCGCCCGCGATAGCAACAGACGTTCGTCGTTTGTGGTAAGAGAGGTCGGTGTTTATGGAGAACTACCTAGAGAATGTAACAGTCATCCACTTGCACAAGTCAAAGTTGGAGAAGCGTGTTCGAGTGGACGAGCTAGCAGAACCACATCGCCTACGATAGGAACTGACGGTCGACGGTTGCGGTAAGAGCGGTCGGCAAATGGACAGTGGAATTTCATAGTGGGATTGGAGGAGCAACGTAACAGTCATCTTGCCACCACATGTCACAATTGCCATCTTGCCATCACAGTCTACTTACACAAGTCAAAGTCGGAGGAGCGCGCTGGAGTAAAGTAGTTTGTAGCTTCACAGCTCCTGCGATAGCAACAGAAGTTCGTCGTTTGCGGTAGGACCGGTCTGTTTTTTTGGAGGAGCACCTATAGAATGTATCAGTCATCATCGTGCACAAGTGAAAGTCGGAGGAGCGCTGTGGCTTGCACGTCACAGGGCCTGCGATAGCAAGAGGCGGTCGACGGTTGCGGTAAGAGCGGTCGTTTCTTGTGTACGATCACCTATAGAATGTAACAGTCATCATCGTGGACAAGTCAAAGTCGGAGGAGCGTGGTTGAGTAGAGAGGCTAGCAGCGCCACAGCACCTGCGATAGCAAGAGGCGGTCGACGGTTGCGCCTAGATGGGGCGTGGAGTGGAAGCGTGGAGGCGGCCGCGCCGGTGGCAGTTGATGGATGCTCCGCACGCGCCCCCTGTTCTTTGCTCGATTGCATAAAATCAATCTTCCGCTTCCGCTTCGATTTGCTGAAGGAACACCGCGCCTTATCCGTCCACGTCGGTTCCCGCCAGCATTTTCCGTAACCCGTACGGTAGTTTGGGATTACCAAGCACTTTACCACCCTCAGTGATGTCCCATAGGGAAGATAAAGAAAACAGATAACGGAGGAAGGAGGATAATGTTGGAATGGGAGACTAGGGAAGTGTAGGAGGTATAAAGATGATTGAGCTTGATTAGAAACGATAGGAACTAGAGTGGAGGTGAGGGTAGGAGATAAATAAAACAGATAACGGAGGAAGGGAGATAATATTGGAATGTGAGACTAGAGAAGTGTACTAGGTATAGAAATGAATGAACTTGATTAGATACGATAGGAACTAGATTGGAGGTGAGAGTTGGAGACAAAGAAAACATATAATGGAGGAAGGAGGATAATATTGGAATAGGAGACTAGAGAAGTGTAAGAGGTATAAAGATGATTGAACTTGATTAGAAACGATAGGAAAAACTAGATTGGAGGTGAGGATAGGAGATTCTAGAATAAAGCAGGAGTAACAGAGAAACAGATGAGTAATCTTTTAGGACATGAGAGAAGGATGGTGCTGATGTGGTTGCGCAAAATAGTTTGTCAATTAATTTACTTGTAGGAAAAATATAGCGGGAGGATTGAAGAAAGATGAGAAATGATGGATGGTGAAAAATTGTACTTAAGTTCAGATATTGTGAAAGAGATAAAGGTATGTACTGGGAGATGTGAGCAAGAAAATGGAAACCTGGGAAAATAAAGGGAGAGAAATGTAGGATATTTGGTGACGTGGAATGGGAAAAGGTTTCAAATTCCGTTTCTCCTTTCACTGTATCTGATAAGAATGCTAAATGAATGATAATGATTGGTGATGACGATGATTACCCCAGTGAAGTCGTCAACTGCAACTCCTCGTTTTCCGTAAGTTGGGTAATGTGAGTCCTCGCTTTGTATGGTGAACTTTCAAATGGGCGGATATCAAATGAGTGTTCTCCAAAAGTTTTCGTACTAATGAGATTCCAATCATCTTAAGGGGTTTAAGGTTTCGTCATACCTTTGCTCGTTCGAGCTGGAACTTGTTGCTTTTAATCTTGTAATTGGTGCAGGCGTATTGTGTTATGTGAAATTGAGATGTCATAGTAAGGAGCAGTTACGTACAATAACAATACAGATAATGAATGAGTATCAGAGGGAATGGATTTGGGATACGAATTAAAATGCACAAAAAACAGTCTAGTGAAACAAAACACAACTAAGCAGTACATCACCAAACATCCATTAGTAGGTAATTTCCCAAATTAAGCAAATGCAGTGATGTACGCAGGAATGTACCACTCCTTAACCCCGAGTGTAACTTTTTTAACACTCCCGATAAGTTGTTTTCGTAATATTTTAGCAATACAAATCATGAAATGAAGTAGTTACAAAAACATCTATCTTCGTACCAAACTTTAATTATCTATCGTTAGCTCAAAGTGCCAATCTAATTTGAGAGAGAGATGATGTAACCGTAATAATAATGTTTAATATCATGTGTTTAACAAAATTGCAATTACTTCAATAGATGGCTAATTTATAATCATACAATACTTAATTGGTTAGATTAGGTAAAGTTAGGTCAAAAATAGTTGATATCGTCACGGTGTACATTATGAAGATTAGCTGAAGATGGCTTGTAAATTATCGTGAATGACAAACATCTGAGGGGGTTATTGGAAAGTTATTGGATATTATTTTTCTTTTATTAAATTTTACAATTTAAAAATATATTAAAAGCTGTTTACATCCTGTGTAACAAAACCTTTATTTCGTACGTCATAAAGATTTAAAAAAATAAATTTTTTCATAAAGTCGGTTCACTCAAAATAAATATTTACGTTCATCCGATGAACATCAGCATTTAATACAGTGAGATGGATGCGGGATAGAACACGTGATATAGAATACGGAGGTGGATGGGAATAGATTGATTGATTGATTGATTTTTTCGTGTTTCCGGACGCGTCAACTACTTTGGTCATTAGTCCCGTTAGTGTAGTACATGTTTTTCTCTCGGGAGATGGCGGTGATATTCCCCCGCTGGATGGTGAGATCCGGCACCGATCTACCGTCGGCTAGTGGGGTTTGCCCACTAACCATGACTCTCCCACCAACGCGGCACCGCCCCAGCCGGGACAAGCTCTAAGCTCCCGACCGGTCTCCCGGAATATGTGGTAGTGAAGTGCATGTTAGTGTAAGTGTGTGTGTAAAGGGAGAGGATAGGACAAGGAAGAGGAAGAAAAGATCGCGCGTGGTCCGTAGCCCGTTTGTTAGGGTACTCCTCCGGCATTCACCTGGTGTTGATCGAAAAAAACACGGAAAACTACCGATCAGTGGAGCCGGCCGATAGAATTTTCCTCTAAGCAGCTACTGAATTCGATCTAGCTGAAAAGCTGAAAATCCTGCCGCCGTCAGGACTCGAACCTAGGACCTCCCGATCAGAGACGCTGCAGTGACATCAGTTGATGAACTGAGTTACCGCTCCCGGTATATCTGTTTGTAAAATAAGCACATTTTGGGCTCCAATTTTAAATTTCAACTACGATGTTTAATTCTTGATGAGTCAAAAATACTCGTGCAATAGATGGGAGCAATTGCTCAATGGTATTTGAGACCCAAACCATTGAAAACAACTACGCTTTTATACAATAGATTTATCCTTTCCAAAGTATGCTTTTTATAAGAACTGACGTAGACTTTAATGGAGAACGACATTTTATATCAAACGAGATTATAATGTAGCTTTTAAAATGTGGTATATTCTCCGATATTAAGAGAACATAAAAATGTATGGAGGTTAAACATGAAAGGTTTTTGAGAACAATAGAGCTTGTCGTTGATAAAAACAAAATGCGTTCTGTGACAAAATGCGATTACAACGGACAGCAATCAACCTAACGGGCAGTTGGCTATGACAATGTCAAAAGTTTTGGTTCATTCCAACATCAAACTCTTCATCACAAATAATTCAAAATTTTTCATGAAGCACAGATTTGAATAAGAAATGCAACAATTGATACTAAATATTTCTTGTTACTATATGTATGTTTTTATTTTATTGCATGTCTCCATTAGACTAATAAGAAAATTAGATAATATTGTTTCTACTAGGTTCTTAACAGGAAATTGGTCGGGTAAATAAAATTACAATTCTGTGGTTCACCAACGTTTTGAATTATATTATTCCTTCATCAGGGCAGATGGAAAAGAGCTTACAGCCCTCTACTCTAAAGCGCAAGTAACACATATCGAACCTTGGTCATCTAAAAAACCGTAACTTTATTTACCTGGCCAATTTTCATTACCAACATACTGGTTTATTTATTTCTAGTCGTGAAATAAAATATTTTCCATTTTTTCCCTTATAATCGAATATCTCTTCCAAAATGTCCAGGGTTAGAATTATCAAAAAAGAATTTGGTTTGTGGAGATGTTCTGCAAAGTGCATGAGTACGTCTGCGTCACCTTCAGCTGTCTACCCCTGTAGCAACGCTTGTATGTCAGCAAAGGTAGCTCAGGGCATGACACTTGATATCACTGCAAAGGCATGGATGTGTGTATGTGTGTGTGTTTGTGTCTGTATGTTTGTGATTGTTCATTCATCCTTCATCATCAACATCATCATCTTATACTTCATTCACCTCGGGCTAACAATTTTAGCATACCAGGTTTGAGGCTGACCGGACTAGACATGGTGTTAAGAACGACATGTCATATGTACTAAAGGATAGAGAACAATGCAATCGGTTTTTCAATTTTTTGAAGGGCATAATCTTGTACGGGGATATAAAAGACAAGTGTATAAAATTTATTAATGTGATATGAATGTTCCCATAAATATCATAACTTTCCATGTAAAAAAAGATTAATGTTATTGTGTAAGTGTCCCTAATAACATTTTGTAGTTTATGCGACATAAAATTAAAAAAAACTGTCATAAAAATGTCAATCCCAAAAAAGTCCCCCCCCCCCAAAAAAAATGGTCACGTGTACCTGCCCCCGGGAGAAAATGACTGGGCCTCGGTGGGTACAAGTGGCGTGTTTGCGTGGTCCTTGGATGGCCGATTCACGACCCAAAAATTGGTTTCAGGTTTTTTTATCTCTAAAAATAGTTGACTATACTTATTTTTAAGTCGTGAAGCCACAATTGGCTCGTGTTCAATGTTATTCTTCGGGAAGAACCTCGTGCACTGTTGCCAAAGCGATTGTTTGAAAAGTAAGTAGAAAAAATTGGTCACATAGAGAAAATTATGCGAAACATGATGGTAATCATAAAAAGTATACTAACCAGTTGAGTTTTAAATAAAATAATTAAAACGCTGCATTTATGCGGTACTCACTTTTTAACACATTTTTCTTCAAACTGTTAAAACATACATCAAAATTGATGACATTATTTTGGAAAAATTGGGTACTTTACTTCAGCTACCATAACTGGTGGCAGTTCTTTCATTTTATTAAATTAAAATGTGTCCCTTTAAGAAAATGAATTGTCAACGAAAGTTGGGAATTTTAACTTTGTGCATTAGAATGTATCGTCGCTGTGATATTTTCGTTCTTCAAGTCTAATAAAAAACTTCGACAAAGTTTTGGGTAAAATGATGAATGTATTTTCTATCATTACCCGAAGGTCTTCCAATGCATTGATTCTGGCTAGTTGGTGTGTTTTTTGACGATGAATAGCCCGCGACCTGAGATGACAACGTGAGGCTCGACGGAAGAAGAAAAGACACAGATGCAGGATGAGTGACCCGTACGGCTAAAAGGAAATGTTTGTTTATATGATATCACCGGAATAGACCATCCAAACCAAAATACTCGAATGAATACGAGAAGCCCTTTCGAGAATTTCATCTTTCTGGGTATTCTGGTCAATTGCTTTTTAATGGTGGATGTGCAGTGGTAAAGAAAAGTAGGTACGAAATTTAGTCAATAGTATAGTGTGTTAATTTTAAGAGATCACAATGGATCCCAGGGAAAAGGGTGAAATAATTAAAAGTGGTAAAAACATTTTAAAAGTATATGAGAACTTAAAAAGAAAACATCCAATAAGGAAGTCAATCGTGTGAATGAATTTTGCAGAACAACAGGCATCAGCAGACATTCTTTCTTTAGAATACAAAAGGAAAATGAGAATGGAGAAATACAGACTCAAAAAAATAAAGTTAACTGGACTGAAAAATAGAATCAGTAGGGAAATGAAGTACGACAAGTTAGTTGCTTACAAAATAAAAATAATACGACTATAATAATAATAATAATAATAATAATAATATTAGAATGGTTGAATATCTTCCTGTTGATCCCGTTTTTATATCGTAGAAAGATGGTTCTTTTTCAAATTTATTGGACCAAATAGGATCAATCTACGATGATACGATGATACCAGGAATTAAGACGTATAATTCATAGACATTTATTGCTGCTTAACGTTTTGCACATTTGGCATGTGCCTTGTCAAAAGCATTTGACAAACGGTTGATAATAAACATTACATTTTTTGTAGTGAAAAACAAAGGAATAAATTAAATATACATATTCAAGAAATGTTTAATAACATTTTCATGTAAAGCCTTTTTAATAATATGCAGAAGGCGTCGTCTAATTTAGTGGCTAAAACATTCATAAGTAAGCAAGTAATAATAATAAAAATAATAATAACAATGTGTGCGAATAAACATTTTTTAGAAGATGCATATATAGCCGTGATTTTGACTATCCTGGATCGAGCGGGCAAACTAACATGTAGCGTTGGAATGAACGCGCGGATTCTCCATAAGACCCATTGTGCCTTCACAACGTGAAGAGCAGTGTAGAATGCCACGTTCGTAGTAGAATCGAACTATTGATATTTACTCCTCTCTCGTATTTATCCCCACTTTGGGCATTTTTTTAGTAAAATGGAAAATAGTTCAAAAAGACTAAATTTTCTTTGTTCGAATGATATTTAAAGAATTATTGAAATAAAATAATCTGACGAAACAGTAGATGATCAAATCGGTGGAAACAGGCAAGTGATATCATATTCTAACTCGAACACGTGACATGTCAAACAAAACATTCAAACAAAACGATAAAAAACCGAATTAATAATAAATTAAAAAAAACTTCGCGATGTAATTGAAATCAGCACGATACAGTATTTTCCAACAAAACAAAACAACTCTTTTTAACAGCAAAAAAAAATTCGACATACTTTCACAAAACACGGCTGTTCCATCTAGAGCATTTTTGGGTTCACGCGTTGACAATTAATTCTCGCTAAACATTTTTTGGCGACCAAAGCGCTCTCGTCGCTTCGGGCGCGCCTTTCAGAAGACGCCATTGTTTTGCGTAAAATACGCGTCGCAGGTTGCACAATGGGCGTCGCCCTCGATGCGCGAACGAAGCCACGCCCCGCTTTCGTAGCGGCCCATTGCGCCACGCAGAACACACAGCGCGACGAGGAGCGAAAGGCGATCTGGCATGGAAGGCTGAAGCAACACTCATTACTTCATTTATTTACTTATTTATTTATTTATTAAACATCGCTCTAAACATATATACTCACACATTACTTTATTTCTTTACTTATTTATTTATTAAACAGCGCTCTAAACATAATACTCGCAAATTACTTCATTTATTTACTTATTTATTTATTTATTAAACATCGCTCTAAACATAATACTCACGCATTACTTAATTTAGTTTCTTATATATTTATTAAACATCGCTCTAAACATAATACTCACGCATTACTTAATTTAGTTCCTTATATATTTATTAAACATAGCTCTAAACATATATACTCATACATTACTTTATTTATTTATTGAACATCGCTGTAAACATAATACTCACATATTACTTAATTTAGTTCCTTATATATTTATTAAACATCGCTCTAAACATATATACTCACACATTACTTTATTTATTTATTGAACATCGCTGTAAACATAATACTCACATATTACTGAATTTAGTTCCTTATATATTTATTAAACATCGCTCTAAACATATATACTCACACATTACTTTATTTATTTATTGAACATCGCTGTAAACATAATACTCACGCATTACTTCATTTCTTTACTTATTTATTTATTAAATATCGCTCTAAACATATATACTCACACATTACTTTATTTCTTTACTTATTTATTTATTAAACAGCGCTCTAAACATAATACTCGCAAATTACTTCATTTATTTACTTATTTATTTATTTATTAAACATCGCTCTAAACATAATACTCACGCATTACTTAATTTAGTTTCTTATATATTTATTACACATCGCTCTAAACATAATACTCACGCATTACTTAATTTAGTTTCTTATATATTTATTAAACATAGCTCTAAACATATATACTCACACATTACTTTATTTATTTATTGAACATCGCTGTAAACATAATACTCACATATTACTTAATTTAGTTCCTTATATATTTATTAAACATCGCTCTAAACATATATACTCACACATTACTTTATTTGTTTATTGATCATCGCTGTAAACATAATACTCACGCATTACTTAATTTCTTTACTTATTTATTTATTAAAGAGCGCTCTAAACGTGTATGCTAACATATTACTTCATTTAATTACTTATTTATTTATTTATTAAACATCGCTCTAAACATAATATTCACGCATTACTTAATTTAGTTCCTTATATATTTATTAAACATAGCTCTAAACATATATACTCACACATTACTTTATTTATTTATTGAACATCGCTGTAAACATAATACTCACATATTACTTAATTTAGTTCCTTATATATTTATTAAACATCGCTCTAAACATATATACTCACACATTACTTTATTTGTTTATTGATCATCGCTGTAAACATAATACTCACGCATTACTTTATTTCTTTACTTATTTATTTATTAAAGAGCGCTCTAAACGTGTATGCTAACATATTACTTCATTTAATTACTTATTTATTTATTAAATTTCATTTAATTATTATTTATTTAATTACTTATTTATTATTGCTATAAGTATATATACTTACACATTAGTATATTTATTTACTTATTTATTTATTTATTAAACATCGCTCTAAACATAATACTCACACATTACTTAATTTATTTATTGAACATCGCTGTAAACATAATACTCACATATTAGTTTATATATTTACATATTTATTTATTGTAATGGTTTCTTAATATACAGACTCAGTTTTTTGTGACAATTTATTTCTTGATATACAATCATGACGTTTCGATCCTATTTCAAGTCTTTTCAAAAATTGTATTTTCCAGGTTTGTTGACACTGCTTTATACCCAATTAGCATTTTGATTAAAAAATGACGTAATGTGCGTGGGCAGTAAATCGCATTTTGTGTACATCGTCTGTATCTTAATGTGAAGTTGTGTCCTGATGAATGTCCTAGAGAGATTTATTTGTTTATTTATTTACTTACTTATTATTTATCTATTTTTTAATTATGTATTTATATATTTACACTCATCCTCATAAAGAAAGCTAAACCCAGAAGGACGAGGCGGATTGCAATGATAGTTGGCTGGCCTGTAGAGGACATCGTGCATACGAAATGATTACACTTTCACATTTGTAGGACCAAGATTTACTGCGCTACACGGCCACAGACGGTACATGTTACTATGGCATGGGGCCGCCATGTTCAAACGTCGCGGCATGGAGTTGTACAGGCTTTGAATTGTGTTCTGTGCTAATTCATCCTATACAGCCTGCACCTAAGCAGTTCTTGCAGATTGGTGGGTAGGTGTGGAATCGTAATCGCACGCTCCAAACATTCTTTATCGGACAGACGTCTGGCGATGCGACTAACCATGGCAGAGTATCCATGGCTGCAAGGCATGCTCGGGAGATGGCTGCGGTATGAGGACGGGCATTGTGCTGTTGAAAGAGGGCATGGGCGCGGGCGTTCACGAATGGCAGTGCCACCGGCTGCAGGATCTCCTGAAAGAACCGTGCGGCTGTCACGGTTCGCCCGAGGAACACTAACAGTGAACGGGCACCATCACACCAGGCTGATCACACCAGACGTGTGATGGGAAACTACAAACCGCTCGTCGCGGCGCTTATCTTTTATCTCGGCCGAAGGGCGTGAGGTCATGCCCCAATGCGGCGGCGATGGTGTAACGTTTAGCGTATCGGACTGTTATTCCCAAATTTGCGGGTTCGAACCCGATCGAGGCCGTGGATTTTTAAGAGCGAAAAAATCCTTCGTAAGCCTTCCTTCGGAGGAGAAGTACAGCCGGCTGTCCCATGTTAGTAGATTTACTGCATGTAAAAGATCCTCAAACCTAAATGATGCCTCTGAGCTAAATTCACCTGTTTCGTAATACCTTCTTTCTCCCATGGTTGGTGAAAGGAGCGTAGTGGAATTTGCGTCGTCAGGCGGAAGAGCAGACCTCATGGCCTGAGTCTCGCCACGTAAAATAAGGCACATTCAATTCAATTCAATTCAATCCCCGACTCTCCAGTGTGCGGCCGACCGTGAAAACAAAATCATGGGCTTAGCGAATGGTGTGCAAAATACTCACAGAGTTTGCAGCGGGTCAGTAGGGTCCTTCGGGCTGCAGCTTTTTTATGGCGATGAGTGTACTAATTGAGTAACTTAATTTATTTTCGTTCCCCAGGTGGCTCAGCGACAGCGTTCTAGCTTTCCGTGGTGTGATCCAAGGTTCGATTCTCGGTAGGAGCAAACGTAGAACTGTAGTTTTCGATTACAATCATTTCAGTTTCTATAGCTGTGTGTAGAAAGAAAGGTTTAAGCAGGCCAAATGTGCTAAATACGGAGAAGGGAATAAACCATTTTCGCTAATCTCAGGTGCGAGTAATAAGAACGAGGCCAATGATTGGCAACACCGTTGCTGGCAACACTCGGATTAATCCGACTCTAAAATGGCAAATACATAGATTCATTTTTTCATTTACACAATGTGGTATGTTTGATATAAGCGCCTCTTTCCAAGCTCCGTAAGTCTTCGTACGGGTAATAATAGTTCAGACAAAATTAGACTACAAAAATTACCTAGAAAAACAAATTTTCCATTACCCAAAAAGCCATTTTCCCTGATCCATTGAGCAAATGCTGAGATGGCCCCTTGTTTTGCTTCTGGACATAAATGTAACTTCATTATCTGTGTACTTCTTGTAGAATTCAATGGGAAATATAGTTATTCAAATTATCGTTTCCATGTTGTCGCGGCAGGAAGTATTATTCCTTGACATCATGGATCATAACATCATGAAGAATATCATGGATTAGAGCCCAAAATTTATTGCTTATTTATTCTTGAAAATAGATTTTATTAAATTGGAGCGTTTTTTTAAAATTCAAAATTCAAGTAGTATATAACTTAGTGTAGGGATCACATAATTTTGAAAATGTGCACAGAATTCACTTCTCCCCATAGCACGTCATACGCAGTTTTAACTTTTTTTACGTTAAATAAATAAATAAATAAATAAATAAATAAATAAATAAATAAATAAATAAATAAAGGTAGTAGGTTGTTCAAACGGGAGTCAGGAGTACATGTGTACAGTTTAACATAAAAAAAAAAAAAGAATTTTGGTGTGGGGCACGGTCCCCTAGCGAAATGGTTACCGTGGCAGTCGTGGGCTGCCAATCCTGCACATTGGAATCCCACCTGCGGCATGGATGTTCGTTTTATATTTGTGACATGGCGCGGATCCTTCCAACCACCATGTTCCATCTAGATCTCTCCCTGCCTGAATGAAGTGAGAATGTGGGGAATGAATGTCACTGCCTACCTCCTCGGAGGAAAAATGCTCCTTGATGGGCTTATGGGCCACAACGTGAGTGCTACCCGCTCACCATCAAACTTCGCTACTTGTAGTAGGATTCAAGCCACGGGCTTGTAAGCTACAAGCGACAGGAATAAGTTCTCGGCCGCAATGGACTTACCAGACTCACGTAGTTACGGAGTAGAACCTAACATTAAGGGCCTCTACATTAGTGCGAAAATGGTAGGTTAAAAAAACAGTGGTATTAACTGCGGGCTGGAAGCGTCAGCGAATAACTGAAAGGTTAGTTAGTTGACGTAATAATTCCAATTGAATAGATTTTTAAATCAAATATAAATGGTGTCAGATGTAGCTTAATCTACATTTTGTAAAATTAAATAACTTTCTTCTTACTTAATATACAAAAAAGTAAAAGCCAAATGAGCTGTTCGGAGTTCATTAGATACCCTGTGAGTATAAAGAGAAGGAATACACTGCCTGAACGACTTCTCCATGTTGCACGGGACTGTCATTTGCAATAATAATAATAATAATAATAATAATAATAATAATAATAATAATAATAATAATAATAATAATAATAATAATAATAATAATAATAATAATAATAATAATAATAATAATAATAAATTTTATTTATTGTCCAGTAAGTAAAACATTGAGCAGATGCACATGCAGGAGCAAATTCTTGGGGTCGGGTGAAGTTTAAGTAAGCTTATAATGAGAACAAAAACTGAGATATGACTCAAAGACAACAATTTATAAACATGTAACAGTTTCACAAAAAGACATTCAAACCGGCGGCGATGGTGTAACGGTTAGCGTATCGGACTGTTATACCCAAGTTTGCGGGTTCGAACCCGATCGAAGCCGTGGATTTTTAAGGGCGAAAAAATCCTTCGTACGCCTTCCTTCGGAGGGGAAGTAAAGCCGGCTGTCCCATGTTAGTATATTTACTGCATGTAAAAGATCCTCAAGCCTAAATGACGCCTCTGAGCTAAATTCAAATCGCCTGTTTCGTCGCCCAAGTAATACCTTCTTTCTCCCATGGTTGGTGAAAGGAGCGTAGCGGAATTTGCGTGGTCAGACGGAAGAGCAGGCCTCATGGCCTGAGTCTCGCCACGTAAAATAAGGCAAATTCAATTCTACTCTTTATTCAGAAAATTATACGCAAATGTGTTTTACAAAGAAAATCCAGGGCAAACTATATTTTAAAGATACAAATTTAAAGAAAGAAATTAACAAATGATTGAAATCTTTATTTAATTTAAGTGCTGAAATTAATAAATGCAATAGTTTTCATGGCTGACAATATATCTTTTTATATACTTCCGGAATTCCGTGTCGAATAAGAGCGTATGATTTAAGCAAAAATGTTGTGGCCGTTGTTATCCTTGTCGTCGTTTTAAAAGTAACGCAAGGGGAAAAAAATACATCTGAAAGCCTTCCTTAAGAGCTCGAGATGTGCACACATTGGGAACAGGTCAATACACATAGACCGAGAAAAGTCATGGTTTTCCAGGTGCGCTAACCGTAAGCTGCAGGGTGAAAAATCAGACAACGTATAGAAGAAATATTATTCAAACTGCTTGAGAAAATTCTATTCTTCAAGGAAGTCTCCAAGAGGTATGACGAAAATCACAGATGATAATAATAGTTTTCCAGGGTCGCCGTAGAAGCTGGAGACTAGGGGTCTTCTGTCAGGAGCACCCATTCCGAAGGGGGCCATATCAACCGAATAAACCCTATCCGAGGTGCCCTCTCAGTAGTATTTTATTTCTTTATTTCTTTATTTCTTTATTTCTTTATTTCTTTATTTCTTTATTTCTTTATTTCTTTATTTCTTTATTTCTTTATTTCTTTATTTCTTTATTTCTTTATTTCTTTCTTTCTTTATTTCTTTATTTCTTTATTTCTTTATTTCTTTATTTCTTTATTTCTTTATTTCTTTATTTCTTTATTTCTTTATTTCTTTATTTCTTTATTTCTTTATTTCTTTATTTCTTTATTTCTTTATTTCTTTATTTCTTTATTTCTTTATTTCTTTATTTCTTTATTTCTTTATTTCTTTATTTCTTTATTTCTTTATTTCTTTATTTCTTTATTTCTTTATTTCTTTATTTCTTCATTTCCTTCTTTCTTTCTTTCTTTCATTTATTTATTTATTTATGCCTATTTCACTAATAAATGCCTAAACGTTGCATATTCTGTAGTTGTTGATCAAATCAATAAAATCAACGCAATTATCTTGAATCAAAAATTTTAAAAAATTAAGTTTTTTCGTTTTTTTCTGCAGAGTACAGAAAAATTCGAATACCTGTCTATAAATCCATGATACGGTTTCGATGAAATCTCTAAATGTTTGAAAATTGCAAATTTTGAATTGTTTAGGTATAATATGATCATCACTAGTTTCAACATATGTGTTATGCACGGCCATTATAACAAATAATAAAATGATTCATTTATGTTTAAAATCAATCAGAGGAAAAATATTATACTGTGCAGCATTACTGGCATTTAATGAAAAGCAAAAAGGTGACCTCTTTGTTCGAATTGCCCAACAACGTTAGAAAGGATTTCTACTAGGATGTGTCAGAACAATGAAAACCAAACATTCCATGAAGTTAAATATATTACGTTTACTTCAAAAACTTTTTACACAAGTTCTCAAGTACATAAAAAAGAATTAGAAACATTTATAGTGCCTTCTTAAATGCCAAATTTGCCTGCTATTTTTCTACAGTGCTTTGTGCTTGTAAATTCGCAGCTTAGTTAGGATGTAACAGATTTTTGTTTCTATTTTACTACAAATAAGAGTAAAATTAAATCACATTATTACACATGAGAATAAAGAAACTTTATCTACTGGAGAAAGATACCTCACGAGCGAAGATAAAGGCTCATCACCTCGTACATAAATGATCTATTTCTCGTCTTGTGCAATAAATTACTATTCGTTTTTGTAACATATTATACTTATTGATTTCCACCTCTTGAATTAGGAGAGAAGAATAGACTGAATATGTGGAGAAATCCGATATTCTCTTTAACTTTGGTCACTATAATTACTATTGGAGGAGTATTCTCGAAGAAGGCAAGTACTGATTCCTTGGGGAACCTCCCTCAAGCGAACATCTCACTTCATGAAACTGTAAGTAGGAATATATATGTATATGTAGGAATGTATATATGTGTATTTAGGAATAACGAGTGTAATATATTACTATTCCTTACTACTATTTACTTACTATTGGACGAATCACCCCTACAATTGTGATAAAAATACATTATCATCAGAAAATCACCAACCTCCGGAAGTCACAATATTATTTTTATGAATATTTAACACGATTTTAAATATGTTTGATCATTGTACACAGGTTAGGAATTTTATGAAATTGGCGAACTGTGTGCACTTGAGAGTCGATATACATTTTCCCCTCTATGTCGAACTCTTCACTTCGTCTTATAATTAATTTCATATATTTCAATATTTATTCAAAAAACCGTACGAACTACAGCGCTCCTCACCAACACTACTGCCACGGCTTTTCCAGAGAGTTAAATCCCATTTTAAGGTATTTAGAAAAAAATATGTATTAGTGGTCTAACAATTTTGTTTGATCACTCAATTTTGAAATTTAAAAAACTCGTGAAAATCAGAGCCGAATGGCATTAATACTCAAAATAGGTGGAGATCGTCTCAGAATAATTATTTTTCTCTAACAAATTTCTGAGCGTATAAAGGAGTTGAAAATTGAAATGTTTTGTCAATAAATACGCAGAGGGAAATTATGTACGGAGGGTGCATATTTTGTTTACTCAATTTACACAACTCGACTGCTTCTTTATTAGGGTTAGTTTTTTCTTCTGAACAAATAAATTCATTTCTTTTGTAAACAATAAATAATTTACATGTTTCTAGAGTGTTGCTATGCTTCTGCAATGCAAAAATTTGCCTAGAAAGAATTTTTTCACACCAACGTTTGAGTGTTTATTACGACTGAATCATTCAGAATATCCAAGTAGTTCATTAGACAAAATATGCTTAAAATTGTCTTAAGAGCTTATTTTCCGATTTCCGACGTTTTTTCCCTGCACAACCTGTATAATTGAATTAAATTTGTACCCTTGATTGTTAGGAACTTCAACGCACCAGTGTTCCACAGTCCACGATCAGACGCATTCAGGGAAATTTCATATGCCACCCGAACATCTCTGCACATGGGATTGCCTAACAATCAGGGGTAAATGTCATGGGTGTAACTCCGAAACAAAGCAAAAAACTCCCGTTACATGTTAGGTGGCAAAAAGTGATCATTTTTGCCCCCATGTACATACTCTAAAAGTTTCTAACATTTATTCTGAGGCACCTTATATAAACAATATCTCTACACGTGATAGTTAATAAATATAACGTAAAAGATATTTGAAAATCACGTTTAAAGCGACATTACCACACCCAGGATTATCGCAACAACACCGACCTTACCCAGCGACCAGTTATGCGTGCCATAATAGATTGGCGCGTATATGCATGGTAGCGGTATCCAAAAGGTGCCTCTGCATATGGCGGTGCCTCACTTGGGGAAATACCTGGAGGGGAAAACCAGCCCTCCTACGTGTAGAGCTGCACAGATCTAACGTTCCAGGGGAGAAGAAACCGCCACCTTTCGGGACTACAATTAAGAAACTACCGACCTCAACCGTCGACATAAACGCAAACAATAAATACTGACATGCACAAATCATGCCGATGACTTAATAATAATCGGTTAAGATTATTCTGATCAGCATCTGTTGACACTGCAATGTGTTTGACCGGAAGTTTGACCGGAAGTTCGAGTCGTGCTGTGGTGGATTTTTTCCGCTATGTAAATAGAAAGGTTGAATTAAGCAGCTGTAAGGAGATAGATTTTGCCGGTCAACTGCTCCGATCGTTAGTTTTCCGATGTTCCGACCAACAGGCTTCCAGGAGAATACTTTAACGAACGAGCCAGTGATTGCGCGCGATCCTTCCTTCCTCGTTGTTGCTCCCTCCTCTCGCCGTGAGTACAAGTGACGTACATGCCAACACTTACATTTACTACACCACCTTACTATATTATGTAAATGGTTAATAAAGTTAAGCTTAATTGTATGAGTACATGTTTTGAAAACGAGTGATGTTAGAAACGAGTGTTCATATTTGTTCGAATGCAATAAAGTACATTAGAAACGAGATGCTTCATTTTTATACGTTTTTAAGATAATTAAATTTTTTTTGAAAGTGACTTTATTGTGACTTTACGGTTATTTAACATCTGTGCGAGAAAACGGAGGTTGGCTGTTCTACTCGTATTTACCGCTACCACCCCAATATTCTGACTGACTGAATGTGTGATGTCGCAATTATTCATCCCATAAAAGGCAAATACGTCATAATCTGTGCTATAAGATATTCTTTTATGAAAGATTTCTTGTAACGTAAAAGGTCGTTTATATTGTTGGGATTCAAAAGATATATTTATCAGTCTTCATTACGCATTCCTCAATTTTCATTTACAAGCGCCTACCGGAAAAGGGGGCTCAATAAATCAATTGATATCACTCCAGTGCTACTGACTGGGAGGTCCTAACTATTGAGTCCCGACGGTGACAAGATTTTAAACAATAGATTGTCAGCTAGGTCGAATTCCGCCTCCGTGTGGAGGGAGTTCCGGCTGTTCTGATCGGTAGTTCTACCGTAGTTTCTCCGTTTACCACCAGACAAATAACATTCTAACGAACAGGCCACGGACCGCGCGCGATCTTTTCTTTCTCTTCGTTTTTCCTTCCTGGCTCCTTACTTTCACACACACTTATATGCACTACACCAGCAGACATGTCCAGAGACCAATCGGGAGGTCAGAGAAAGCCCAGACTGGGACGGTGCTCAAGGTGGTGAGAGATACCTGGATGAGGAATATCCTCCTAGCTAAGGAAGTGGATTTTCCCCAATCTCGCCAGCCAGCCGGAGACAATCAGTGCCACCTCAAGCGATAAAAAACACACTAAACTTACGGAACTAATAACCTGTTTCCTATTAACGTGCTCAGAATCATTAATAAACTTATTCTTTTTCTTTTATGTAGGTTGTACACCTGTTTTTCTTCCCTTTCACTCCGTGAAATCACTAGATGTTGACTGTAGATCTTCTCTCCATCTTTTCTGCGACTTTCCAGGGTTTCTCCTAGCTAATGGTATCATATCCATGGCAATCTTCACCGGTCTATCATCCCTAATTCGTATGATATGGTTATTCCATTCTTTTTTCCTTCTTTTCAAAAATTTGGTTATCTCAGTTATTTTACACTGTAATTTTGATTTCTTACCCTTCACTCCTGGTCTTTCCTACTATCGATCGTACTGTGTTCATTTCTACTGATCCGTACAGTTGGTTTGTTTTCTTCGTATCAGCTCGGGTTTCTGCTCCATATGTCAAAACTGGTCTTGTAGATTTTAACTGTACCTTCTATGCTAAGGTATTTATTTTTCCAAGATACATCTCTTAAGTATCCTGATACGCGAGCACCTTTCATGGCCTGCTACCTCGTTTCTCTGCATGTGTGACTTTGTTTGATTAATTTTTTCGTGTTTCCGGGCGCGTCAACTGCTTTGGTCATTAGTCCCGTTAGTGTAGAGCATGTTTTTTTCTCGGGAGATGGCGATGATCTTTCCCTGCAGGATGGCGAGATCCGGCGACGACCTACCGTCGGCAAGTGGGGTTTCCCCCTAACCAGGACTCTCCCACCAGCTGGGGTCCGCCCCAGCCGGGACAAGCTCCAAGTTCCCGATCGGTCTCTCGGAATATGTGGTTGTGTAGCGCATGTTAGTGTAAGTGTGTGTGTAAGAGGAGTGGACAGGACAAGGAAGAGGAAGGACAGATAGCGCACGGTCCGTGGCCCGTTTGTAGGGTACTGCTCCGGCATTCGCCTGGTGTTGATCGGAGAAACCACGGAAAACTACCGATCAGAGCAGCCGGCCGCTAGAATTCTCCTCCAGACAGCGACTGAATTCGACCTAGCTGGAAAGCTAGTGTCGAAAATCCTGCCGCCATCAGGACTCAAACTTAGGACCTCCCGGTCAGAGGCGCTGCAGTGACATCAGTTTGCATGTGTGGCGATCACTAATAATCATTCTATGAAACCCTAAGCGCCGCGCCCCGCGGTCGCTCTCCGTCGCCGCCGCGGCCCCGCGCGACGCGGCCCCGCGCGACGCGGCCCCACTGCACGGCGTGCTGTGGGCGACGGCGGGGGCGGCGGCGGGCGCGCGGGCGGTGGCCGTGGTGGACCTGGGCGACGCGGGCCGCTGGCTGCGCCCGCTGCACGCGCGTGCGGCCGCGCCCGTCCTGCTGTGGCGCGCGCCGCGCCGCGCCGACCCGGGCGCCGCGCCCGCCTGGCTGGAGGGCCAGCGCGGGTACGTGCTCGCCTCCGACCGCGTCCGGCGCCTCCGCAGCTTCGTGGAGGTCGACCTGGCGCGGGATGCGAACGTGAGTGACTCCGGCAATGACCAGGCCACTCGCAAAATGAGACGCAGGTCCGTGACGTGATGTAGGGTGATGTAGCGTGCTCGAGCACGCTTCCAATACGCAGTAATTACCAGAAAGTCACCATAAGTCATTCTACGTTACGTCACAGACCTGCGTCTCATTTTGCGAGATTTTGAGACGTAGGTCCGTGACGTGCGCTGTGTGACGCATGGTGAGTTGAGCCCGCGCT
Organism: Teleogryllus occipitalis; assembly: GCA_011170035.1. Classification (NCBI taxonomy): domain Eukaryota; kingdom Metazoa; phylum Arthropoda; class Insecta; order Orthoptera; family Gryllidae; genus Teleogryllus; species Teleogryllus occipitalis. Next base: position 60,958 of record BLKR01004740.1, on the reverse strand, counting down.
GAATAGGCTAGTCTCAAAATTAGACGCAGGTCAATGACGTGATGCAGTGTGACTCGTGGTGAGTTGAACCCGCGCTGAATACGCTAGTCTCAAAATGAGACGCAGGTCAATGACGTGACGCAGTGTGACTCGTGGTGAGTTGCACGACCGCGCTCGAGCACGCTTCCAATACGCAGTAATTACCAGAAAGTCACCATAAGTCATTCTACGTTACGTCACAGACCTGCGTCTCATTTTGCGAGATTTTGAGACGTAGGTCCGTGACGTGCGCTGTGTGACGCATGGTGAGTTGAACCCGCGCTGAATAGGGTAGTCGCAAATTAGATGCAGGTCAATGACGTGATGCAGTGTGACTCGTGGTGAGTTGAACCCGCGCTGAATAGGCTAGTCTCAAAATTAGACGCAGGTCAATGACGTGATGCAGTGTGACTCGTGGTGAGTTGAACCCGCGCTGAATAGGCTGTCGCAAAATTAGACGCAGGTCAATGACGTGATGCAGTGTGACTCGTGGTGAGTTGAACCCGCGCTGAATAGGCTAGTCTCAAAATTAGACGCAGGTCAATGACGTGATGCAGTGTGACTCGTGGTGAGTTGAACCCGCGCTGAATAGGCTAGTCGCAAAATTAGACGCAGGTCAATGACGTGATGCAGTGTGACTCGTGGTGAGTTGAACATGCGCTGAATAGGCTAGTCTCAAAATTAGACGCAGGTCAATGACGTGATGCAGTGTGACTCGTGGTGAGTTGAACCCGCGCTGAATAGGCTAGTCTCAAAATTAGACGCAGGTCAATGACGTGATGCAGTGTGACTCGTGGTGAGTTGAACCCGCGCTGAATAGGCTAGTCGCAAAATTAGACGCAGGTCAATGACGTGATGCAGTGTGACTCGTGGTGAGTTGAACCCGCGCTGAATAGGCTAGTCTCAAAATTAGACGCAGGTCAATGACGTGATGCAGTGTGACTCGTGGTGAGTTGAACCCGCGCTGAATAGGCTAGTCTCAAAATTAGACGCAGGTCAATGACGTGATGCAGTGTGACTCGTGGTGAGTTGAACCCGCGCTGAATAGGCTAGTCGCAAAATTAGACGCAGGTCAATGACGTGATGCAGTGTGACTCGTGGTGAGTTGAACATGCGCTGAATAGGCTAGTCTCAAAATTAGACGCAGGTCAATGACGTGATGCAGTGTGACTCGTGGTGAGTTGAACCCGCGCTGAATAGGCTAGTCTCAAAATTAGACGCAGGTCAATGACGTGATGCAGTGTGACTCGTGGTGAGTTGAACCCGCGCTGAATAGGCTGGTCGCAAAATTAGACGCAGGTCAATGACGTGATGCAGTGTGACTCGTGGTGAGTTGAACCCGCGCTGAATAGGCTAGTCTCAAAATTAGACGCAGGTCAATGACGTGATGCAGTGTGACTCGTGGTGAGTTGAACCCGCGCTGAAACAGCTAGTCTCAAAATTAGACGCAGGTCAATGACGTGATGCAGTGTGACTCGTGGTGAGTTGAACCCGCGCTGAATAGGCTAGTCGCAAAATTAGACGCAGGTCCGTGACGTGATGTAGAGTGACTCATGGTGAGTTGAGCACGCGCTGAATAGGCTGGTCGCAAAATGAGACGCAGGTCCGTGACCTGATGTAGGGTGACTCATGGTGAGTTGAGCCCGCGCTGAATAGGCTGGTCGCAAAATGAGACGCAGGTCCGTGACCTGATGTAGGGTGACTCATGGTGAGTTGAGCCCGCGCTGAATAGGCTGGTCGCAAAATGAGACGCAGGTCCGTGACGTGACGCAGTGTGATTCGTGGTGAGTTTCACCAAATCATCCGCACAAGAGCATGCTACCAATACGTAGTGGTTCGCAGAAACTCACCATGAGTCATTCTACGTCACGTCACAGACCTGCCACTGATTTCTGAATCCGCGCACGAGACTGCGTCGAATACGCAGTGGTTACGTTAATAATAAGTGTTTCTCACCCTTTTCCATTAATGATATGTTCGCGTTAGAATTTTAATGTTGGCATGTTTACGTTAAGATTTTAAACTTGGTATAAAATTGCTAGTACGGAAAGTCTGTTAGTTTGTTAATATTCGTAATTTAATGTCTATATGGACATCACAACAAGGCAAAATTCACAACTCGTTTAGTTAATGATAGTACGTCAATTTTAGCATGAAATAAAAGTATGTGAATGGAAATTAGTCTAAAATTCAAGGTTGTGCGATGTAAAACAGGTCGTTAGCATACATTCTTATGGGCTAATACAAACAAGAACTCAAAATCTTTAGAAAAAAAGACATTCCATCCAAAACTCGGGACTAAATTGAGTCTCTAGGATCAAGATTATTCTGGCCTTACACCTCATGCAAAATCTTTCCTTTGCCATTGAGGACAACCAACGGTTTTTTGTGTTCTTAGCACTATAAATAGCTATACCTGTACTGTAATAAAACGAGGACAAAAGCATTTTTTTACCGACGTACTATTATTTTCAGTATGAAATATGTACATTTGTAATGTCTTAAATCATTGGCGGAAGGTTCCTTGGTCACTAGGGATCGATAGTCGTCTTTAAGTATTAAACCGTGTTCTTCGTATTACTACATATCTGCGCTATTTTACCGAACTGGTCCAGTAAAACGTTTTTACCTGTCTAGTCCGCAGAAGACAACTTTATGAACAACTAACAGTTCAGAGATGGCTGCTTTGAGGTGAGCTCAAGAAAATTATATTAAAGTTGTTTAGATTTAAAAATACTCCAAAAATAATATTGGGGGAAATATTGAGGGATTGATATTATTACGGTAGTGGAACTAGTATCAAATATACATTAAGTCTAAACACAATTCAGAAACTACAGATCAAATTTAACAAATAATCTGATAAGGATTTCAAAACCTTCTTTTACTTCAATAACCAACAATATGACATGAACAAGCCTCCAATTTAGAAAACATTGGTATGAGGTTGAAAACATTGTTCTGTAGGATGTGTCAGATCTGTATGTATCATCCTTGTGAAGTCACATTAGGTAGAGTTCACGCGTGGAATATGCACACTTCCCTGACGTTACAGAAGAGAGACACTGCACTTCTGAACGCTTTGCCGCAAAAACATTGATTTCGTAGCTTCTTAAAAATACTCTTCAAAAAGATATTAACATATAGTTTACAAATACAGACAAGAAAAACAATGAAACAATTAACTAAATTAGGCCATAGAACTTCTGGTCGCGCTATCTACCAATCACAATGTCTTCCTTGCAATGGGCTACCCGATTTTTCTGATTCATATGCGTAGATTTCTATTTTGCGCATGCTCAATGCATCATTCTCGTATGTCATGCTCGCACTTCAACGTTTGTCGAGTGCGCCGATATCTCGTGGAAATTTGTTTTCTAATCCCAGTTTAATTCTGTTTCTTTTGTAGGAAGAAGAATCTAAAACACAAATGCACCTTCAGCTAAGTTCCTCGGCCCCTATTGTGTTGACAGTAAAACACTCTGGGGACATATTCGATCACCGGAGGAATGAAAACTCGGCCCCAACTGTAACAGATGAGATTTGGGATGGTTCACATGAATCGTTACTTGCACTTTCACGGTACCATCAGTCCTTCCGAGGATTGCTTCTCTTTGAAGTTACGGACGGACGATGGGTGACATTCGCCCTTGACTCTCACAAAGATATGCATGGGAGAGTGGTGACAAATCGCCATGGAGAGTTGGTCAGATCACTTTCCATATTCGCCGAAGCTCACGCACGTAACTTGAATGGAAGACATGTGTTATTTTATTCGCTTTTAAAACCGAAGTTTAGTGGTGATAAAACCAGCATTAACGGGACGTCTCTGACATTGAAAGGTTATGTATTCGCAATGATGGAGGAGCTTATGAAGCGCCTTCGAATAAGATGGAGGTGCACAAATCATGTTCAATGGAGGATGCAAGCAGAGGAGGTAAGCATTTTCTTTTTGTGTTTTTAGGTGTTGTCGTATAAGAGTGTTCTGATCTTGCAAATCTTTGGAATATGCATTCTTCTGCATGATTGAGTTTGGGCATAATGATTTTTCTTAATATATTTTTTACATATATATATTATATACATTATATACATATACATATTTTTTTGAGGTATATTCCTGTTTAATGTTGTGAAAAGGGTGTAAAGTTTTAAGGTGGCTCTGTATTTGAATAAAAATCGTCTGGGGGTATATTTTCAGTTATATTATTTATGCTTGTTTTATGAAGAAATAAAACAAAGCCTCTTCAACAAATTTTAATAATAAAAAACTGACTTATGATAAATGCAATTTTTAACGGGAAACGCAATATTTCAGAAAATGTGTGAAATAATTAAATTTTATTTTTCGAAAACTAATTAGAACATCCCTTTCAAAAGAATAACCAATGTGCGAAACATTTAAATATTGTATTTTAAGGCAATTTATTAATCGATTGTAAGTTTTTGAAAATGTCTGATGAGATCACTGAACTCTACCGGAAATAGTTCAAGTGATTCATCAAGATTTATGGTCCATTTTAAACAAACAACAATAAGCTACAATTAACAAAAGTAACTCTTTAATTAACTCCAATACTTTTGAATATAAAACGTTTTATCTTCAACATTGCGACTAAAAATGTCATTGGTGATTTGAGTCTTTACCACACAATTTTGAAAACGTCCCAGGGGCTTCTTGTAAAGCACCGCCCAGAGTTAAAATATCTACTTCAAATTCAAAGTGCCGCGACATTAGCGAGATCGATTCGGGAAAATCATTTTTGGGGAAAATCGGCCGAACGATTTAGCCGCAAACATTGTTCACAGACGGACAGACGATTTGCCGTCAATCGTTTCCTCGTTATCAAGGACCCACAACCGTGGATTCTCGCTACACCACGTATTAGAGATTTTTCTAAATTTAGCAACTGGATTTATCCACTTTTTCGTTACCAGAGCCTGGTAATAAGAGTTTTTCTGCCGAAAATTCGCTGTTTTTTCGCGCAGCATTACATAACTTTCTCTCTACTCTGTAGCGAGAAAGTAAAAAAGCGGCTTGAACTACTTAAAAAAAATACATCGAAACCTGTATTAAGAGACAATAGTTGGTTCGGTGGAAAAATGATATTTTAGAGGGATGCTGCAATAATTGGGGAACCTTACTTTTTCCAAAAAGTGGTATATTATTTACTAGACACCGGATGCTTAGGAAAGTGCATATTATTTAGGATGTTTAGAAAGGTGTTTAGTATTTGAACACGAATTATAAAAAATAAAACATTTTGGCTGAGTTTCAAAAAATCCCCTTTTGCCTTTTTCACGTAAATATCTTTTTATATTCATTTACTACATTTGTAATTGCATTTTAAAGTATTCATATCTCCTTCTTTCCGTTAAAAATTAACGTTTAAATTATTTTCAGTTTTAGTACTTCTAATACGTAGTTGTCTACCACTAACAAACTGCAATTTTCTTGTGTAGACTCAATATGTCATTTGGCTCTGCATTACATAGACTTTATCTTAGGAGCTAAAAACCTCCAACTTCCTTGCTATAATAAAAAAAAACATCGAGTGATGGGTATTCGGATTGCGAACGCAACCCAAACATTCACGTGTTAGGGACAAGTCAACAATTTTTAAATTTTCTTCAGACTGACTTCATCAAATGTCTAAGGTCAATTCTCGTATGAAGAATTTTCCGTGACTACTTCATGAATGATAAAATGTGTAAATTAGGTAATTTCACCGACATGACCTAACAATCAGGAATCATACTTACAGACCATTTGTTGAAACGTAATGACAATTACAAAACCTAAAATAATTACTTTTTTATTCGAGAGTTATGGGGCCAATCTGGATGCCCGATATTGCTAAGGCAGTAATGCTGGGACGATCTTGGTCCGAATAATCGTGAGTTCTAATCCCGTCTCGGGCATTAAAGTGTGTGTTTCGTAATTGTGAGTGTTGTCTATATGTAACGTGATTGTGTCCCCCCTGTGGTTGGCATCAGAAAGGGCATTCGGCTGTAAAATCTCGCCAAATTTGGTACAAAAATTGTGCACACAAAAATTAATAAAAAATGAGCCCACAACCTTAGCGCCGACCTCGTAGTAGCGGGAAAAAGACCAAAATAGAATAATATATATTTGAGAGTTGTGAGGGTGGCTTAAATTACGGATCTTATTACTATCTCTCTTTCACAAGCGAGAGGATAGAAATACCTCGGGAATTATCAGGATGCCTCAGGTGATAAAAATGGTTTTAGATTCTTCTACCCAGTCGACCTGGGTAGACGAGATCGTTAAGCTAGATGCACAGTAACAGTCTCGTTTCGAAAGGACACTGATTCGAATCAAGCCTGCGGAATGGATGTACGCTTCTGTTTAGTGGGAAGGTTTGGCTTCTCCAAACTGCCATATACGTATCATCCAAAGAAATACTTTTCCTTCCCGTTCCTTCCCCGGTTGTGGTTATAAGGACGAAGGACAATGAAAGGAGTTGGGGATCTGCCGATGAACAAGGGGAGGAAAGCTCTGTTAATGGATTTACGGACCACGATTTGCACGCCACCTGCTCGCCAATTTTCTTCCCTAACTCTAATCAGTTCTAAATGACGATTGCACGAAGCTTTCTGTACCCGTTTGACAAAAATGGGCTCTATAAAATTTGTACTTTCTACAAGTAGTGAACCATCGCATAAAGCAAATGTAAGAAACTTCTAAACATAGATTCTGTAAGAACTTGCAATCACTGCATACCAATAGGGTCGTTATTCTTATCACGAATGTTATTTGGTTTAGTTTGCACATTCCAAGCGTGTGTTAAGTGTGTTGAGATTTTAATTTGTTTTTCCAATTCTGAAGGAGTTTCTGTAAATGGATTATCAGTAGATATTTAAACATTTAATTTTATTTTAATTGAATTTTATTTTTAACGATTCTTATATTGTCTGTATAATTATTTTTTGGAGACATCCGTAGGCTATTTAGATTTAAAAAACGTTTCACATACCATTATTTAGTTTCAAAGTATTGATTGATTAGTTAAATTCGTATGATCCAGATATATTATCTACTTAAAAATGTATGCCATTCACTATTTATTAGAACTTTTTCTAGGCAAATAAAATGTTCCTAAGTGATATTTACGAGGATATACCAGCGACGTTAGCTCAGGGAGAAGCTGACATTTCGGTCATCAACATGATGTATAGAAATGAAGCACGTTTAGAACCCATACCTGCAACATTTAAGTTCCAATACGCAGTTGTACTGGTGCCTTACTCCCGCCAACTGCCAACCTGGTCGTATCTTATTCGTACATTCGGCTTCGATGTGTGTGGAGTGTTTGTGGCCACTATGCTTGTGTACACGCTGGCGTGGCGCGTGGTGGCGGGCGAGTCGCTGGCCGCCAGCGCCGCCGCCGCGCTCCGCGCCTTCTCCTCGTGCGGGGGCGCCCCGCAGGACAGGGTGCGCGCCACGCCGCAGCGCCTGCAGCTGGCCGGCGCGCTGCTCGCCTCCGCCGTCGTCATTACAGCTTTGTACCAAGTGAGTTTGTAGTCTAAGTATCATAGATAGTACGTACAGGAGGGAAATGGGTTTATTCCTAAGCGAAGGAACTGAAAAGCATATTTCCAAAGTGATGTGCAAGAAATACAATTTTAAGCAAGGGAAAATATTTGTATTTAATTTTGCTCTTTTAGTTCAAGATTATATTAAATTATTTTCGGGCACTGTTTAACAAAGGACACACAGTTTTTGAACAAAGTACTTGTCAGCGTGATGGAGAAGTATCCTAAAAGTAAGCAACTCTAGGAAACAAACCGAAATACTACATGTACACCACTTTGGAAATACGCAAGGACCAATGCCTCTTAAAATCGGGAATGTTTGCAATATCTCATTTAACTCAACAAATCGCAATATGAATGTTTTCAGTAAAACTTGTTTTTCCTTGATATTGTAGAATTTTATGCAGATACTACAGCTAATAAGTTATCAGTTAATATTCACTTCGTGAATATTTTATATTATCCTATAATTAATTCATTGGTTATTATGCATGACGTAAGCATAATAACACAAGAAAGAAGTGTAAACCTGTAATCTGTTACTGTCTCTTCAAAGCCTTCTATATTCTTAAAATCTTAAATAATATCTTCTGGTTTGTTAGAATTCTAAAATTCTGTATTTTAATTTACTTTTTCACCAGAAATTGTTATTTTTTAATTTTTGTATGACCACCTTCTTTCTTAGAGATTAACAAAACACAAAATGAGTGTTTTTGATACATTTGACAGTAACTCGTTTTTTTAAATTAATTATCTTCCTTTTTCTGGATTTACTAAGTAACCATTTCAATATTTTTAGTCAGGGAATCAAGTTACAAAATGGTTTGTAAACGTTCTTTAATTTTTTTAGGGAAGAATATTTGCCATCTCCTATTCCGGAAACTATCCTGAGATCAAAAATATGGACGATCTTGGTCGTTCAAAGCTTCCGTCAGTTAAGTCAGACCCAGAAAATCATATAAATAAAAATAAGGAAAAACTACTGAAGCGTTTACAACGGCAAGAACGTTTTGCATGGCACCTTACGGATGGTTCTTGGGAACACTTGGCGTCTACCATCCGTTTATCAGAAGTTATGCACCCGATTCACAAATATGGCGGATATGTGTTAACAACAATGCATTCAAGAAAGTAAGTCAAAGATACTTAACGTTCGCAGTTTGAATCACACTTTCACCACAACAAACAAGATTAGTGAAGCTACAGTAACCTATACTATCTCGCATAATTTGTAACTTTTCAAATTTTTGAAATTATGAGTTTAATTAAAATCGTACCTCCTTATATGTATAAGCGTAGTACTCCCCACTAACCGAGAAACAAAGTTAAAGAAAAACATTGCTGACGGTTTTATGAGAAACCTGTTTTAAATTTGCCAATATGCTAAATGCTCACGGTTTCTCGGATATTCAACTGTAATACTATGAATGCTGTTTATAGAGACATATCTTAACTGAGCATTTACAAAGTACATGACTTACCTATTTCCAATTCATTTAATACAAAACTCAACCACTGAAAACACTCAACTACTCAAAATACTCATATAGAATGTATTTGTAAATAACCGAAGTTGATGTCTTATGAACAACCTCATATCACATTATGATTTCAGGAACTTCCCTTGGATTAACGCAATCAATCTAAAAATATTGGAATTTGATGCCGCTGGTTTACAGAACAAATGGAAAGATGATCACTACCGAACTTATTCGTACTACTACCGCAACGAAAAAGCGGATTACCCAAAATTTGAGGTGACAAGGGCAGACGGAGGCTGCAAGCCGGATTTGCTGGCGCTCAGAGACCTGCGACTGCACTTCGCAGTGCTCGCCGCAGGCCTCGTGCTGGGATTTGTGCTTTTCTGCGCAGAGCTATGGAAATCTCGCACCGCGGCATAGCTCCACAAGCCACTGAGCACATCATTCCACCATCTCCTTTCTAGGAACTGCGGGAATGCAGCAAACCAAAAACTTTACGAAAGCGGTAGAGATGGTGCCGTTGAAAACTACTGAAAACGCAAAGCATGCCGATAACTTTCCGCATCCTAGTGTACTACTCATTTAAAAAAATAAATTACAAGGCGTCATTAAAACATCTACAATTAATACATAAATTATATTCGGAAATAAATGTTTGTTTTTAATATCGGACGCGTAAGATATGTTAAAAAATATTTGAACTCTTGCAATTTTCAAAATTTTGGAGGTTTAAATGAAAATTGAAACTATATTAAATTTATAAAATTCTAAGAACAAATACCGCTCTGTTTTATTGAAAATTAATTCTGTCTTTTACTTATTTAGGACTTTAGTAAAATAATTGCTCCAAAGCAAATTTTGGTCAATGGTTGATAGAAAATCCGATGAAAAATTGAATGTATTGAAATTGTATAATATTCTTTATTGGTTTGATACTTATGAGACCTTTTCTATGTGTATCTAAACAAATTTGATATGGGTTTTGTAGACCCTGCTTATAAAAGAAATTTTGTGAGTATGTCAGTACTTTTCCTGTGTTTTAGGACAGAGAAATATTGGGCAAGACCAACAGACAAGATTCTCGTCAATCAGGGGAATCGTTATATCAGTCAGTTAATATTAAATTGTTAATTCTCCGAGGTGAAATAGAGCTATCTCATATATTCAACCTCGAAGTTTTTCTTTCAAAATGAGAAAACAAAAACTCTAATATAATATATATATATATATATATATATATATATATATATATATATATATAGAGAGAGAGAGAGAGAGAGAGAGAGAGAGAAATAGATAATAGTTTTATGTATAGAAATACATAAAACATATCATTATTTTAATGTACAAATCGTATAATAAAAATTTGAAAACGAATATTTCTTTCTTTAACAGGCTTTTAAGTACAGCCGACATTTGGGTTTTTCGGGAGTTGGCCACCTACAGATGGTTAAATAACAAGCAACAGTAATTTCAATAAAGTACGTTGTATTAACAGTAGAATCGAATTGTGTTTTTATACAGGTTTTGTGGAAGAAAACGCATTACGAAAAAAGAGGAAGTCAGTGAAATATTTAGTGCTTCTAGTTTCGTGGATCAAACAAGCGGGGATTCAATTTTCGTGACACATCAATTAACTTGTTTTATTTTAAATTGATAACTTAACTCTCACATGCTAATTTTTGTAATATATTTTGACTGTGACTTAAAATTATACGTTCAGATAATTTGAATAACTCGAATTTACTTATTACTTTTGAAATTTGTTTGGAAATTAACAATTATTTACAAAAATTATTGCATTTTCAAATTAAATTTATTATGATTATAAAGTGTATTAATTAAATTTAAATTCAAATCAAAGCTAATTTTTTCAGTTGTAATTATTTTTAACACGCTTTAGGCAAAACACAGACATTCATGCTTGTTTTATGTGTGCAAAAGAGCGATTTTTTCATTCCAACTAATTGTAGGAAACATTATGAAGCGTCATTTGTACACGACGTGTTAAAAATAGTTTTCGCAACACGTGTGCGATTCGCACGCTCGTCTTTAATGGACTCCTTCGCGATTCACCTGTTTCACGTACTTGTTATTTAACTTACTACTCCGATGAGACCTTTTCTTCCAAATTGTTATTATTGTCATTTTGTCAATTGACCACAATTTGCTAAACATTTTTGTTTATTAAGTTTTCCAATAAAAAATATCAAATATCTATGAGAATTTCAAAATCTCTTATCTTTGTGCTGTACCACTGGCTTTGTAACCAATATTTATTTTTACTATGGACTACTGGTGAGTTATTAATTAAAGAATAACGTGTGCTGAAGTAATATCCAGGTTATTATTACTGATGACTTTTTAAAAACAGTCTGAGTTACCTTCTCAAAACAGCTTACACATCATGCTAAATTATAAGATGTAAATTGATTTATGAAGATTAGTCAATAAAAACGTCATAATTAAAAATTAAATGAAAGTTAATAAGACAAATTTAATTTTTGAGACCATTATTTGTTATATTTAAATATTTCTTATTTCAACAGCTCAATAATAGAACTGACTAGATACAAATTAGAAAGTGTCGTAACTTATGTGATTATCAAAGCACTCATGATCCATAATCTACTTTTAAGTAATTGTCTATTAATATCCATATAATGAAAATACATGCCACAGAGTACAAATATGTTTCTTTGAGCATTTGTTATTATTCTAAGCGAAGATTTAGTAAAATAACAGGAATAAGGCACATTTGCTCGAATGCAATCTCGAGTACATACTCGTATGTACTCGAGTGCATACGAGCAAACATGTTTTGTTTTTTCTATTTTCAACAACAATTTGCGTAATATTAAGGTAATACATTACGTACTGTCAATCTAAAGAAAAACGTTATAATTGGCAATATTAAAATTAACTTGTCTTTCAATACAACAAATCTGATGAGAAAATGTATATGAAAAAGCTTCAAAGTTCACACTACTGATTCCTTTAAATAAATAAAATTTGTACTCACTGTTTGGCTACATTCTTCTACAAATAGACAATAAGAATATCCTCGTAAGTACCTGAAAAGAAAAAGGAAATATGTCAAAAATATTAGATAGATTGTTGAAATTATTTTCATCTCTAGTACTCTCATAATTTAATATAAAATTTCAAGAAACCCTACTAGATTATGCTAGAATATCGATGAAATAAAATGCTGTGTCAAAAAGTCGTCGCTTTCTGACACAGCAACACACAACTACATACTATTGAAGATTTTTGCAAGAAAGTGACAATACTGGATACTCAGACTTAAATATGTGGCGTGTATTATGTTTGTAAAAACTTAAATATTCATATAAACATAACTATATTGACTTTAAAACAGTTCAGTAATTCAGTGTTTCTTCTTCTAGAAATTATTTTGTACCTTCCATTTTTTGTCTGAAAATGTTCGTTTTCCTTAAGAGCGCACAAACAGTCATCATTATTGAATTGTTTGTCAACTACTCAACAGATCCATTACATTCTTTTGCAAACTAAAAACCTTTTAGTGAACTTTCAAGAAAAGAGCACTCTGTTGAGTTCAGCAAGAAAAAGGAAGGGACGTGAAGAGTGTGGAGTATGAAATGCAGAAGTTAATTTCAAACCTATAAATTTGACATCCGATTCGCACCGTTATTTCACGAATTGAAATTGAGATTTGATAATCGTATGCAATATTTTAAAAGAGAAGTTCTCTTGAAAGCGTATCTGCAAAGAAATAATCATATTAAATGTGTGGTTTGGCAGTAAATTGAAACGATCAAAACTAATCGGTAAGTCGGTTATTTCTGTACTTTAAGAATACGTTGTATTTTAGAAATATTTTTATTTTAAAACATTTCGTCTGTTATTGTCTGTAATTGCCAAAAATATACATATATATTTACAAATCTTGGAAAAATCGATACACAGTTTTCAGACCGATGGATATAGCTATAAACTTAGTGAAATGACTAGCAAGGTATTCAAATATCGTATTAATTATTTATGAAGTTTTCAAAAATTGCATGGTCAAAAAAATTCCATTAGCTCCTTTTTTTATAACACTAATAAAATGACAAATTAACATTTAGATTATTTAAGTACCGGATTTCCTTGAATATAACATTACACTTAAATAGATTTTTTTTACATTCCAGCAATGAAACATAATCGACGGCAAATCTTTCAACGTCCTTTGCGTGTCACAAGAACAATTTACATCATCATTGTAGCAGCGTATGCGTCATATTTTAATTGCCTCGGTCACCTTGCTCCGAAAAGCTTAAGTGGAGAGAATTCTCAGCCTTCACCTGTAAGTTGCTCAGAGATTTTTTTATTTACATCGGTAAACAAGCGCTTAGTTTCTTAGCAACCAACCATCTAAACAAAGCATTAAAAGCGCACCCACAGAAACGACCGTTAAATGCTGGAGAGTCCATTAAAAATATTTTTTCGTAATATTGTGCTGTAAACACATCTGCGTAACAAAACTCAATAGGGGAATGAAAAGATAATATTAATGGCCACCGGCCATTAAGGAATTAACGGTCGCCGGCCGTTAAAGAATGACGTGAGCTCCAAAATATTTATTCAGCTCTTAAGACAATTCAAGATTTTTCTTAAGCATACGCCCGCATTACTGTTTTATTCACCTCATTTACATTTTTGCATTGACGCCAATATTTGAAATTTTCGTATTCTTTCTCATCCTGTAATTTCGTTTTGTTGGTAACAAATAGAAATTAGCACTATTCGCTGTCTCCACAAGATCTTCTGGAATATCCATCTCAACTTTGGAGAAAATTTATCTTTTTAATGGTGTCAAACAAAGCCATCACGTACTAAACAATCGAATCGAAATGTCTCGCCAAGACCAATATTATAGTTGCCCTTGGACTGGCGTCTGAATCGATATAGAAGGAGGTGTTGCATACCTACGTGAGCAAATGCAAGGACATTTTTTATTAATATTATTTTTCTTATAAGATGGTATTACGAAAAATATTGAACGACACACGGCCGATAACACAAACAACAGAATTGGTTATAAACCTTGGCTATCGTCTCGGTTTACAAACTTCAACCGCGTCTGTTATTTGGTGTCTATCGGCCTAATGACGTTTAATACTATAGCGGACTTTTGAGTTTAGATTTTACTAGTGCTCATAAATCTGTTGATACATATGTCGTTGCCACAAAACAGAAGTTTGGGGCATAAATGTAAACAAAATTTATTTTTACAATTGCTCTGGTATAGATATATTAAAGTTAAATTTTTTTAACATTCCACTGAATGTAATGCCATTTGAAGCCGTGATATTCATCTTCTTTACTATTATAAAAAATATATTCTGGAATTTTTGTCTCACTTTTCCCCTTCTCCTTTCATCTCATTTCATCTCTTTTATTCCCCATGTTCCGTTTTCCCATTTTCTTCCACTTGTCCCATTTACGCCTTTGTTCCCTTTCCTTTTGCCCTCTTGGTTCACTTTGTCCACTTGTCCTATTTTGTTCCAACATCCACATTGTTCCATTTGCCTCTGTGTCCCCATTATCTAACTTGTTTCCCTTTTCCCATTTAGTCCCTTTCTTCCCATTTTACAATGTTGTTCATTTTGTCCCCATTGTCCCATTTCATCCCCTTGCTCTCTTCATCCTCCTTTCCCCGCTTTGTTTCACTTGTCTCCCTTTGTCGTTTTGGTCTTTCCGCACACTCCGATTGGTATTTAAAAACTGTACCAAGACCCTGTACGAACATCGCTTGCTAAAAACTAAGAGTCTTGGCCATACTATAAGTTTTGGTGATAAAAAATATGTTTTTAAAATTCTTTTTTTTTCCTGCATCGCGATTGGCTGCCACTGCTGTCCATACAGTCATTATGTCGCGATTGGCTGCATATAACATTACATAAAACCAAATCATGACATCTTTAAAATTAATTTCATGAAATTTCGAAACTTCAAAAACCAACACGCGATGCGTCCACTACGGCAACTCTAGATCATCTCATAAGAAATCGTCCGATCGATCTATAACCACCCGATGCGTTCACTACGGAATCTCTATAACATCTCTTCAAATTTTTGATGCTACAATACCGCGTAGTTTTTAACAAAAGACAATTCTTCTCTAACAATGCTACTGTTTCTTTAGATCCTTTTTATTATAGTGTCTTTAATAGCCTTTGAACGTTACCATTAATTACCTATAAGTATTCCAAAATATTTATAATATTCGTAACCCCTTTTCCAATCGCTTGATTTCTTATTTAACATTTATCAATAATCGTTCGTCATATTTGTAGAATATTCGACTGTCTCATTCCTAATATGGAAAATTAATTTATTATCACGGAAATTCTTTTATTTACGAAAACTTACATGGTTGCCAGGGGTCATTATTAATAAATATGACCTGTTTTTATTTATTTATGTTCTTACACTATATTTTGGGCACAGTTTTTTAGAATAACAATCAATGAAGGAAACATCTTCCACTCATGCACCTTCACATGTTTTCGTTCCAATTAACATACGAAATTAAAGTGTTTTTAGTCCTAATCCAATTTTCGAATTTATTTTGGACGCGTCTGATTGGATCGTCACAGTAATAAAAGTTCGTTCAAAATTCCAATACTAATTTATTTCAATTTCCTTTCATTTTACATTTAAATCCTATTTTTAGAAGAGAAAATCGGGCTAATTTCAATTAAAATTGCTTGAAAGAAAATACATCAATACATTGAGAATACAAATTTTACTAAAATTGACACACATGCTACACCAGGACAAAGCGTTTTGTTAACATCGATAGTAGGTAGTAGGTATGTCTCTTGAAATACTTTCGAAAGACGGACCTATACTATTAATATTTGGTGTTCGGTACAATGATATGTCCTGAAAGAGAACTGGTAGACTAAGAGGACGGGGTGGTGTGCAGAGTAATGTGTGTAGTAGTGAGCGGGGTGGTGAGCATGTTGGTGAGCGGGGTGCTGTGCGAGGTAGTGAGTGGGGTGGTTAGCTCGCTGGTGAGCGAGGTGCTGTACGTGATTGTGAGCGGGGTGGTTACTGAGGAGGTGAGCGGGATGGTGAGATGGTTGGTGAGCAGGATGCTGTGCGTGGTGGTGAGCGGGGTGGTGAGAGTGTGCTGTGTGTTGCGTGCAGGTGAGCGGGGATTTGAGCGAAGTGGTAAGTGGGTGGTGAGCGGGGTGTTGAGCGGGCTGCTGTGCGTGGTAATGAGCAGAGTGGTGAGCGGGGTGCTGTGCGTGGTAATGAGCAGAGTGGAGAGCGGAATGCCCTGCGTGGTGAACAGAGGTCCGAGCGGGGAGGTGAGCGGGCAGAAGCGTAGTGGTGAGCGGGGTGGTGTGCGGGTTGTGAGCGGGATGGTGAGCGGGATGGTGAGCGGTGTGGTGAGCGGTGTGGTGAGCGGTGTGGTGAGCGGTGTGGTGAGCGGTGTGGTGAGCGGTGTGGTGAGCGGTGTGGTGAGCGGTGTGGTGAGCGGTGTGGTGAGCGGGGTGAGCGGTGTGGTGAGCGGGGTGGTGAGCGGGGTGGTGAGCTGGGTGAGGCGGGTGGTAGGCAGTGGTGAGCGAGGAGGTGAGCGGGGTGGTGAGCGGGGTGGTGAGCGGGGTGGTGAGCGGGGTGGTGAGCAGGGGGTGGTGAGCGGGGTGGTGAGCGGGGTGGTGAGCGGGGTGGTGAGCGGGGTGGTGAGCGGGGTGGTGAGCGGGGTGGTGAGCGGGGTGGTGAGCGGGGTGGTGAGCGGGGTGGTGAGCGGGGCGGTGAGCGGGGTGGTGAGCGGGGTGGTGAGCGGGGTGGTGAGCGGGGTGGTGAGCGGGGTGGTGAGCGGGGTGGTGAGCGGGGTGGTGAGCGGGGGGGTGAGCGGGGTGGTGAGCGGGGTGGTGAGCGGGGTGGTGAGCGGGGTGGTGAGCGGGGTGGTGAGCGGGGTGGTGAGCGGGGTGGTGAGCGGGGTGATGAGTGGGGTGGTGAGCGGGGCGGTGAGCGGGGTGGTGAGCGGGGTGGTGAGCGGGGTGGTGAGCGGGGTGGTGGCAGCTGGGGTGTTGAGCAGGGTGGTGAGCGGGTGGTGAGCGGGTGGTGAGCGGGGTGGTGAGCTGGGTGGTGAGTGGAGTGGTGAGCGGGGTGGTGAGCGGGGTGGTGAGTGGGGTGGGGTGCGGGGTGGTGAAGCGGGGTGGTGAGCGGGGTGATGTGCGGGGTGGTGAGCGGGGCGGTGAGCAGGGTGGTGAGCGGGGTGGTGAGCGGGGTGGTGAGCGGGGTGATGTGCGGGGTGGTGAGCGGGGTGGTGAGCGGGGTGGTGAGCGGGGTGGTGAGTGGGGTGGTGACCGGGATGGTGAGCTGGCTGGTGTGCAGGGCGGGGCCCGTGGCGGCCTGAGGGGCGTGCTGCGCCCGGACCCGGGCCCCCCGCCCGCGGGGGCGCTGGCGTGGGCGGCGGCAGGCGCGGAGGCGGCGGGGGCGGTGGCGGTGGTGGACCTGGGCGACGGCGCGCGGTGGCTCAGGGCACTCCACGCGCACGCTGGCGCTTCGCTGCTGCTGTGGCGCGCGCCCAAGAAGACCCAACAGGCCTCCGCGCCCGCTTGGCTGGAGAAGCAGCGGGGATACGTGCTGGCGGCCCATACATTTTTGAGGACAGCGACCTTCATGGGCATCGACTCTGATCTGGCCGTTTCCATAAATGATACTAAGGTAATTGACAATAATTATGATGATAATAACGACATGTTTATGCAACACTGCGCAAAAATGTAAAACTGTCAACAATATTAGCATAGTTAGAATGAACACGTTTGATGAAAACGGGTAAGTATTTGCTTGAACTAAGTCCTTAGTAGGTGAATCTAGCACACAGTTATAACATTTACAATGCGATAGCGTAATGAATAGTACCTCCATGGGCAGCTTTTTCACAAATGGGTCGTGTGTAGCTGTTGAATAAAGGGAAGTTGACTATCTTTACCCTACTTAGCCCAGACGTCCGTGAAGAGTAATCTATTTCGGGCAAGCTTTGGGTCTTCAGCAATCGCGCAGGGGAGGGGCCGTTTACTAGAGGAGAGAGGCAGTTCAGGCTCGCCAGTTCGCTCGACAGTTTTAACCCGTGGCCATCCGTGTTATAAAATAGCGAGTGCCATCGAGTGATGTCAAATACTACAGGCAAGGTGATGCTATATGCATTAGTTGTTATGTTTCTCTCTCGTCATTCATAACAAATTGTATGTTTGGAGTTTTCTATAAAAAACGGCCCCGTGGACCATGGCACTGCCTATTTAAGGGGGAAGATGCAGCTTACAGCAGTTAAATTGTTATAATTTTTTCCATTTCTTTCTTCTTTAAAAGCATACTTCACAGCAGTGAAAATGAACTGACGCACAGAAATATCTTTCTTCTGCGAGGAAAAATTTGCTTTTAACCTTATTTTTTTTATTTTATTTTTTTTTGAAAAATCAAAATTTAACCAGTTTTTTATGCACTGACAGTTTTCCTCTGATAACTCAAATAATTTTGAAGATTTTTACAAATTTCTTCTTTTAATTTGTTGACAATACTCACATGTACAAATTCATGCTCTTTCATTTTGATCTCTGGACTAATAATATTTTTAATTTGAATCCAAAATTATTATATTAATTATTAATAGTTTTTCAGATTTATAATTTTGTATCACAATAACTATTGATCCAAAGTGTATGATTTAGCACGGTTTTGTAGATAATACGGGGTTAAATGCATCCTAGAAAGTCCATAGCCTTAAAGTTATTAGTTTTTGAGTTATAAGAGAAACAGATATTAAAAACGGTAATTCGGGAAAACAGGGGACGAAGCTAGATTCATGAGTTTTGCTTACCTTACTACTCTAATAGATGCATTATTCAGCAACATACCTTTTAAATTATAACTAGATTTTTATTGCAGATATGAAAATATTTTTTCACCAAAATATTTCTCAATAATTAATGCATAGGAAAACAATGTTTTTAAAAATCGAATTTCTTAAGGTTTTAAGGTGTATCTTCCCCCTTACAAGGAGATCTTCAATTTTGTGGATTATTTCGATCACAATAGCTGACTTGAGTCCTGGCCGCGTGAGCAGAGTGAAAAACGTTCTTGGTGCTGACGGTGTTGCTAAGAGGGCGAGCGTAATTATTGTAGTCTTCGCCATGTTGAATTTGGGCGAACGTTTGTGTATTCTGTCTGTAGACTGCAACTATAAGCTGTGTGCAGCAGTTCTCAGCTGTCGGTTGTCCATGAGGAGCGTAACATGATCGACTCGACGTTGCGTCACGGATTGCATTCAAAAAACTGACATTGTCAAGGGAGTTGAAATATTTTATACTGTGTCTTTTGTAACTTGTTACAATTTGATACTTCATATTGTGACATACCAGACTGTCACACAATATTTTGATGGGAATTGGGGACAAACCTTTATTAAATTCATCTTAAGAAGTGTAAATGTTCAGGGCATAGGCATGCAGGCAGGATGTTCCTTAGCAACCAGGGAAACGGAAGTAAATAAACATGGCGTGGCAAGTAACGGACAGAATATTGTGATATAAGGGCATGTAGGATTGGTGGTAAACTAGTAATGGGGTATGACGTAGAAGGAAACTGGAGATTGTTTTGTAAAACAAGAGACAATAATGTATGAAAGTTATCGAGGGTTGAACTTTTTGTAATAGGAGAGATGAGCTTTAGACCGCGTACCGTACACATCGTACTGCAGAGGTTATTGTAAATGATAGATGAGGGACTTGGTGGAATTTTGCGGGAAATAATTGAGCAGTGAGGAGATATTTTGTGTGCGTAATTTTATTTGGAACTTTAAATAATTCTGGCACCGGGAGTGCGCAAATCGGTCTTGAAGAAAATACAGACGTGAGAGCAGGGATGAGAGGCTCGAGATATATCTTGTAGTTTAGGGGATGAACTTTATGTTTTATCACGTTGAAAGTTGGAGGAATTAATAAGAAGAAATAGACTTTTTTGCATCGTGGATTAATCAAAACGTGACAGTCTTGGAGTTAGTGCCCATCCGTGGCAAAGAATAGGGAAGTAAGTGAAACAATTAATACGTTGAGGAGGACATTGACCTGGCAGCGGACCGAGAACAAGATACAAGAGAGAAGATTGGTCGGAGCGGTGGATTCTTTCAGGCCTCATCGTACAAGAGCGCATGGGTATCTAAATTAGTAAGAATAATAGCGCTACAGACAGTTTTTACGATCGGTCATGACCAAGGCGACATTTTATGTTAAACAGGATTAATCGATGAATAAAATTATAACGTTCTCATTCTAAAAAAGAAAAGCAGATTATCATTTCTTTAGCATCTTGTACAATCAACAGTTCAATAATTTCTTTCCAGAAACAAATTTCAGATTCCTCGCTTCTTCCGTATGGAGAGCGGATTGAATGATCGTTTGCTAGGAAGAAAGTAAGTGCCGGCGACGATTATTTTCGTAAGAACCCAACCGGCAGAGCTAGTAGGATAATTATTTCCCTTTAGATGTTTTTGCGGGAAATTTAAAATCGCAACTCTTTCCTGGCGCCCAAAAATGATATAAATTCGGAAACCGGTTGCAGAAATAATTTAACAGAAATGGAGAGCGTTTCATAATATACAATTTGTATTTTAGTGTTTTATTTACTATGTGTTATTTTACCAACTCGAAATCCTCTAGGGAGTTCAATATTTTATAATGTGTTTTTCTTCATGTGTAATAATTTAATTTAATATCGTATTTTATGTGTAATAGTTTGCCATTTACTGTGTGTAATTTTACCAAGCCAAAACAGTTCATTCATGTGTTATACAGAGTGAGTCACGTATCACTTTATCACCTCCTGTAACTTTTTAACCGTTGAAGATGTTGAAATGCAGTTTTCATGAAAGTGCATGAGAAAATAGGGCTAATTGATACGTGTATAATCGTTGCTCTACACAAAGCAGTTTTGATCACGGGTCTTCCGAGTTTCGGCCGGCTTGGATTACTTAGGAGAATACTCTGTTCCTACGTGATACGAGAATCTCGTTGTCTCGTTGCCTCCCGCAGAGAAAGAGAATCTCCTTCGCCAGTATACTCCCTTGGCCTTTGGCTGGGCGCTTCCCCCTCCACGATCCTTCTCCCTTCTTCGGCCAGCGAGAATGATTCACAGGTCGGACGAGATACGAGAGACTGAATGCAGTTTTGTCCGTCTCTAGTAATTATCTTTATTTACTACTGTTTACTATATTTTGGGAATATATTTTTATTTTAGTGATTAATTATTATCTTAATGGATGTTTCTATCCCTGTGTTATTATTCTACGCTTATTATTATTGTTTGCTCAGAATATGCAATATTCTTTGCACGGTCTGTATTTATTCTTATTCTGTTTTGTTTCAAGATCCCATTAATATCCTGTGATATAAAACCCCATTAACGGGAGTTGAAGTAATAAACAATTTTATTACAATACATACTTACGATAAATCTTAATTTTTAATCCTTCCATTTCTTAAAATAATCTGGAAATGGGGAAGGATGGAAAGCAGAGTTCGGGGAAAATACTACAACAGTTTTGTGAATATTTGGGATATGTTTTGTATCTTGAAATACTAAGATCCCTTCCCTTCCCGGAGCGCGCGCTTGCTGTTGGAGCGCTGCGTGACCATCTGTGGCGGTCTGTTGCATTCAAAATATCCGTTAAGAACTGGCCGCAAAAGAAACAAATTTTCTCCAAAAAATCCTTATTTAACATATAACATTATGTATATCATTGGATTCGTCTTTTTTCGCTCTTTATGATAGACTGAAAAAAATATGTATAGTTCCATTTGAAAAAAGAAAGTTACCTCAAATATCTCGTAAAATACAAGTGATAAAATAGAAATGAATACACGTATTAGTTAGCCCTATTTTTTCATGCACTTCCGTGAAAACTGCATTTCAATATCTTCAACCGTTCGAAAGTAACAGGTGCTAAAGTTACGTGACTCACCCTGTATACTAGAATCAATCTTGCCATTCACATTCAAACAAATGTAAATATATCTTAATTGTTATTAAATTTGTGATACTCATTTGGATTCCTTTGTCTGTGCCATCAGGGTGGTAGAGATTACAACACAAAACATAATATTTTGTTCACGGTCAACAAACTAGCGAGTAGTCAGTCTTATCAGCAGCATCTAGGAAGCTGTTGGTTGAAAGGAAATATTTTTTTCAGTGTAAGATACAGGGGTGCCCTGAGAAAACGAGAGGCGTGGGTCAATTTATACATAGGGCTCTCCCATTTCAAACGAAACACTTTTTCCTTCCTCAATTCATAAACAGAATTAATTTTTCAGTAATACCTTACAGCGTCAAATTTTAATTAAAGACGAAAACATATTTATTTCTTTTGAATGAAAAACAAATTAAGAATCAATTAAGTCGGGGCCTGGGGCCAGTTACCTTCCCCCTACCCTCCCGTGGTTAGATACATTGTGTTTACTCGTTACTATGCAGGTTCGTCTAGGCGAAGTGCATCTTATGTCACATTGTACTACGTCAAGGTCCCAAGAAGACGAACAAAACGCAATTCGATACTTCGCTAAAACGCTTAAAAAGATAAAATAATCATATATGAGGAAAATGGAATTGGATCTGCATTTCAGTGCACTCCTCCGTTCTGTTCCTATACACTGCGTGGATTGGTTGATTAATTTTTTCGTGTTTCGGGGCGCGTCAACTGATTTGGTCATTACTCCCGTAAGTGTAGTGCGTGTTTTCCCTCGGGAGATGGCGGTGATCTTCCCCCTCTGGATGGCGAGATCCGGCGCTGACCTACCGTCAGCTAGTGGGGTTTCCCCCTAACCAGGACTCTCCCACCAGCGGGGCACCGCCACAGCCGGGACAAGCTCCAAGCGCCTGATCGGTCTCCCGAAATATGTGATAGTGTAGTGCATGTTAGTGTAAGTGTGTATGTAAGGAGGAGGATGGGACAAGGAAGAGGAAGGAAAGTTCGCGCGTGGTCCGTGGCCCGTTTGGTAAGGTACTGCTCCGGCATTCGCCTGGTGTTGGTCGGAGAAACCACGGAAAACTACCGATCAGAGCAGCCGGCCGCTAGAATTCTCCTCCTGATAGAGAATGAATTCGACGTAGCTGAAAGGCTAGTGACGAAAATCCTGCCGCCGTCAGGACTCGAACCTAGGACTTCCCGGTCAGTGGCGCTGCAGTGACATCAGTTGATGCACTGAGCTATCGCTGCCGGTACACTGCTCGGAGTTTACCGGTGAAATTCTAGTTAGAAAACGTTTATTACGTGCTTGAAGAGTTAGGAGCAGGGTCAAGCAACGCGGAACTGAATAACTGAATGTTGCGAGACATAATACGAGTATTTAAAACTTTGTACGGCACGATTAGCACCTTGTGCATCAATGCGAAACAGTACCAACTTGTTATGACGTGTATTATGACGTCATGTTATGATGTATATATTCGAATGACGTATATATATTCCATCATATTATGACGTATTTGTCTACACTGATACTTCAATATTAATGCTGAAGTTCGACCACCAGAGAGATAAAACTTAAGCATTAATAATTTCACCTATGAACCTCAAAAAATGTGTTTGAATGACAACTAAGATTAGTATACGTTTATTCCCTTAGAAATGTCGTTTTGGGTTCTTTTTACGTTAAAAGAAGGTGAGCATTACATCATAGTAATTAAATTTTAATTATTTCTCAAGATTTTAAAAACACTTATACACCCTTGTTTAAGTAATATAAAGATGTTTTGACCCTAATTGGGTTCTTTTTTTAAAACATATTTATCTTTGTTCAGGATTGTTAAAACGTTAAAAGTAAAAAATCATTGAATATCATTTCTTTGGAATATCAGTATTAACATTCAATGAATAAAAATCTATGAGTCTCTTGATTAAAGAAAGTATTAAAAGTTTCTAGCCAACTGAATTGAGACTGAACGCGCAATTTTTTTTTTAATTTTCAGCTTCATCAGTACCAAACACACCGACTCTTACAGCTCAGTTCTTCAGCACCTATCATCATAGCGGTGTCCAGGAAGAGCCGTTTTCGTAAAAGAGACCCCGGGATAAAAGATGCATTTTACAAAGAACGCGAGATGGCAGAGCATATCCTTTCAGCGGCCTGGGATATTCACCAATCGTTTCGCAGCGTTCTTGTGAAAGAAGTCTCGTCCAACGAATGGACAATGTTCTTTGCAAAAATACCTCGCCGGGATGCGATCGGTGGAAAGATTACCAAGAGCAGTCCTGATTGGTTTCGAGACCTGAAAGATCATACGTCTGATCTTTCCAACAACCTTCGCAACATCACTATAAAACTGTACATGCCAGAATCATTCATGTATACAGATTTATATTTTCGTTTACATGCACGTCCAGTCTTCTTCATTGGAGCGGCTAAAAACATGATTGATGAACTAAAGAGACGTTTAAACATTCGCTGGAAAATAGTGAAAGTATTATACGATTTAGAATACAAGGTAAGAATGCTTTCCTTATCTAACTTGGATTTAAATTCCTAATAACCAGTGCGATTAAAATATTGAAAACGTAATGAAGTAAGTTTGAAAGAGTAGTAAATAATAAGACATGATGATGATGATAATAATAATAATAATAATAATAATAATAATAATGATAACAACAACAACAACAACTTCACATATTTGCATGATCTTGTAGTTGGTGGTGTCTGAGTACTCCCATTAGCCTGAGAGATATCTCTGCGGTAGCATAGCTATTGGTAGGGCCTCCCTTAGTAGGTTAAAGGTGAGGGATACACGGAAACCTACTCCAGAGTCGAGTCTCAACGGCAAACTTCAAAGAAGATGAAGAAGAAGAAGAAAGAAGAAAGAAGAAAAAAGAAAGAAGATGAATTGATGAAGATGACGGAAGAGATACCTCGAACACTTAAACGCAGTGTCTGATCCGCAGTGGGCGTTTGCAAAAAGCGTATTTCCCCATGTTGGGAGCGTCTGTGTCCTCAGCGGAAAGTACGTAGAGAGGGAAGGGACATGGACCTTTGGGCTTCCTGTTATTGGCCTATGGAGAGTTCCGGAGAGAAACTGGATTGGCATACCACGCCACTCATCCACTGAGTGAAGGCCAGAAGCTTGCATTAGCCAGCGAAAGAGGCTGCCTTTAGCAGTCAGTGAAAATCATTTAGGGTTTAGTAAAGCCAACTGGCGTTCAAAGGGACCCATGATGGGCCGTGCGGGGGATGTCCGAAAGCTACTGTGGGTCGCAGAAACGGATGACACGAAATAACTCATGGAATAAGTGTGATCTGTGAACTCAAACTTCCTTCCTGCTATACTTCCCTTAAAAGCTAATGAAAAATATGGAATGAACAAGAAAGAAATGTCTTGTTCTTCCAATGATTCATACATGCTCACAAGCCGAGCAAATGTCACTTTGTCGATATCAGGCCATTCCACGGATGTTAGTTCCAAAGACGACAGAAAATAGAAGCCATCGTCAGAGATGAACCCAGGATATATTGAAGAAAGCAATAAGGTACTTTTTCTACGCAAAAGCGAAACATGAGGTCTCAGAAATAGAAGTTTACAAGTTATGGTGAGAACACGTTATGGCAACTCTGATACGAGACCTACCTCAGATTCAAAGAAGCTTGTCAGTCAACGACGATACATACTCAGTAGAAGAAAATTCACTGCAGAAACACTTGCTGAAATTCAAAGAAATGCGAAGAGTGTTCTTCGATCGAACTATCTGCATGAAAATCTGGAACAATCTAATATCCCCAAAAACGGTGGCTCTCTCTCTTTATCCAATGAAACTTCCGTCAGTGGTGAAAATTCGTCTGGCTATGAATCACACGATACAGACAAGATGCAAAATCTCCTTCGATGCCAGACAGAACGAGTTTGTTTACTTCAATTTGAACTGGAGTACCGTACACACTGACTTTGGTTATAAGCTCCATGGTGATAAAAGACAAATATCATATTTGTTTTACATTGCGACGGAACACACGTCGTGGCCTTCCCTCCGACGCGCCGCGCATAATACAACTCTGTTGCGAGAAGGAGTCGTTAGCCCTAAGGATGTGTGAGATCGCGTGGGCGTTACCGGCGTCGTTCGACAGTCCACTGCCGTCCCGACGTCAGACCTCTCGAGTTGTTTCGAATCGCTTGCCTGGATGAGGCTTATGCCTGAAAATGCACCTGGGTGGAGAATACGGGCAGGTTTGTACTCAAAGCAAAACACTTGTGGCACTGGCATACAAGACTGTATATTCTACAATCAAGGAATGACAAAAACAAAAAAAAAAACACACAAATTCAACAATTGACAAACAATCACGTACAGAACGCGACCTTTGTGCTCGGAAATGAATATTCGGAGCAATTATTGCTACCTCTCTTCACAATAAATCACCTTATTTCATCATTCATTTAATGAATTGTACTTTATACACCCTGTGGTGCAGGCATGCCTTGGTCTTAAGGACCTAAAGAATACAAAGTTGAACCTTCCTACTCTGAATTGCTTTCATTCCTGACAAATGGTTATTAATCCATAATACACTTCAATCACTACTTCTTAAACAAAACTCGGCACAGAGCAAAATTAATCAAACTATTTACAACACCCCTTTTTAACACTTAATTAATTGGGTGAATTGTTTAAAGTGAATTAATCATTTCTGTTCTTAACATGGCCTTCATTCAAGCGTTCCACACATCAACGTTCACAAATGTGGCTTGAAATACTTAATATTTGAAAGCTTTTAAGAAACAAACAGTGTGATTTAGCGTCGTTCAATTACATTTCTTTAGTTTCTGCAACCGTCTGTCGCACGGGTACTCACGCTTCTCCAATGGGGTTTTACGTGAACTGGCCGAGTCGAGTGC
Source organism: Teleogryllus occipitalis (assembly GCA_011170035.1). Taxonomy (NCBI): domain Eukaryota; kingdom Metazoa; phylum Arthropoda; class Insecta; order Orthoptera; family Gryllidae; genus Teleogryllus; species Teleogryllus occipitalis. The sequence goes on along the minus strand of BLKR01004740.1, from coordinate 33,977 downwards.
TGCGAGCGGCGTCTTGGCGCCTCGGCGTTTGGGGACCTGACGATCGCGCCCTACGCGACCTCCGGGGCTCTCGCTGCGCTGGCGACGCGCCGGGGTAGCCTGGCCTCCACGATCCTCCGCCCCTCCTTCCGCTGCGTCTCTGTACCAATTTTCTCGGCCGAGAATTGCCTCGGCCTCGCCTCTGCGCCTGTCTTCCTTCCCCAACACAAATGCTTCTCTGGCGGTGTTTTCAGGAATGGATCGCCTTGGCTCCTTGCTTCGGTGATGTGACGTAGCGGCGATGCAGAAAATTGTTCGGCGTACGCCGGAAAAGAGTCCGATTCAGCCCTCACTGAATTCACATAATTCGCTCCCACTGATACACGTTTTTTTCCGTTGTGAGTTATCAACAAAAAAAACGAGTACAATGTTCGTTCTTTTCCCGTATTCGGATGAAACAATCTCGCGTGAAGTTCACTGCTAGCGACTCGCGACCGGTTTCTCTTCACTAATCGTCACTTATAACGGGTTTTACGTGATTTGTGAGACGCGTTCCGCAGCGATCCGTCCTCCTCCGAGATTTTTCTGAGACTCCTTCAACTTTCAACGGAAAAAATTTCTTGCCGTTGGCTTCCCTCGTTTTTCGGATACCGGCCAATCACAAGATCTCGTTCCCAAGCTTATCTTTCGAATTTCTTATTCGTGGACAAGCGTTTCGCTCGACGCGTCCGCGGCCGACGTCAGACAGCGTCAAATTAGCGAACTGCCGAAGACGGTATTTTGGGAATTTTTATATATGGTCCGGTCCGTTACCAGGGCGTATATTCGAGCTCGTCTCAATATGGATGATCTAATTATGTTTGCTAAGAATGAAACAATTTTCTCCCAAATGGTCTGTCGACAATGATTACAACAATGCCATCCGCGTGAAATTTGGTCTCAATAAATGTGCAAAAGTCAATTTAAAGAGAGGAAAAGTGACAATGACAGAGTGCATTGAACTGTGATTCAAGATCTTTAGCCAGGTAAAACTTACAAATATCTGGGCATTGAATAATGTGAGAAAATCTCTACCTACTCCAATAATTGAGATTTACAGAAAAGTGAGGGTTGTCCTGCAGTCCGCACTGAACTCCATGTATCATCAACATCAGCAATTGCTAGTTTTTCAGAACCTGTTTCTGAGTTCAGATTCCAACTAGTGAACTGGACTGAGTGTGAAAATTCGAAGGATATATGCATGTACTTTGGCACGACAGCTCTTTATGAGCTAAAGCCTACCAGCGGCCTCACGACCTTGCATCTATGGGCTGAGAGGTTCGAAGGATGCATCGAAAAAATGAACAACAGAAAACTGCCTAAAATGCATCATGTCGCTCACACTAGAACTGATGTACATAGACTCCACGTGAATCATAAGGAATGAGGAAGAGTCATCAAACATATAACATCAAACATCCTGGAACGATGCAACAGTCGGGATGGGAAAGTATGTAGTTAGTTAATGCCTTATTCTACGTGGCGAGACTCGGACCACCAGGCCCGCTCTTTCGTCTAACCACACAAATTTCTCTACGCTCTTTACACCACCTAGCGGAGAAAGGAGGTATTATCTTGAGCGACGAAACAGGCAGATCTCAATTTTGCTCAGAGGTTTCTTTTAGGCTTGAGGATCTTTTACATGCACTAAATCTACTACATGGGACAGCCAGCGTTACTTCCCCTCCGAAGGAAGGCGTACGAAGGATTTTTCGCCCTTAAAAATCCACGGCTTCACTAGGGTTTGAACCCGCAAACTCGGGTACAATGGTCCGTTACGCTGACCGTTAGGAAACAGAGGCATTGTAAATGTAGCAAGAAGCATTGCGAAGAAAACTATGCGGGACAGGCAGAATAACACACATGCTGAACTTCTGATGCTACTTAACAAGAAATGTTAGACACAAAGATGTTAAAAAATCGGAGAGAGACAAACCACTTCATGGACAATATCTAAAAAGAATGGACAAAGTGGAGATCAATGAAGATCAATTATTTATGTGGCTTAGAAGGTGAAAAATGAAGCCATAATCGTAAGCAGTTTTAATAGCAACCCAAGATCAGATGTTGAGAAAACGACATTACAATAAAGCGGTTCTGAAAATTAACCAAAATGTTAAAAGCCGCAATTGCGGAGAACAAGTAAAAACTATTGATCATATTGTCTCAGCTTGCTCAATTCTAGCAAAGATCGAGTATCTGAAAGTACACGATTTGCTGTGTAGTTACTTCCACTGGCGGATCTTTACGGCCCTTGAAGTTCCAAGCACATGCTCCAAATAATACAAACCAAAACCGGTGACGTCTGTTGGATGGTGTACAATTTTGTACGACCATCAAATTCAAACTCATCGCACGATAGCGGCAAGCAAACCAGATATTGTTATACGTGATTTGGAGAAAAATCGTGCCAACTTGTAAATGTATATCGTGCTATGAAAACGTCGTAAAAAAGGAAGCAGATAAACGTAAATTCAAGAGTTTGGAACTCGATATCAACCGAATGTGGACCGTAAAAAAATAGGTCGACCCGATAGTTATCGAATTTCTAGGATTTGTTCCGCAAAATTTATGTAAGAATTTTGCTAACTAGCCAAGGCATTCAAAAGACTGGGAAGAACGGAATTGCTTTATTTAGAACAGCCCACATTTTGCGCAAATTATTGTGGAAGCACCAATGCTCCCTAGATCTGGTCCTTAGAAAGCTAGTTGCAACATGGAGTATATTTTACATTCAACCGACTCAACATATTTAGTCGTGAAGTAGAGGAATATTAATTATAACAATAATTATTATTATATTGTTATTAATATTATAATATAATTTATATAATATTTATATAATAATAATTATTATTATTATTGCTATTAATGTTATTATTATTATTATTATTATTATTATTATTGTAATTACCAAGCAAAATATTAACTGTTGAATGAAGTAGAATCGAATCTACGTAAGAGAGTTTAATAGACGCTTTTTTATTCAGGATTATAAAACACCGATGCATCACTTAGCAAATAGATTGGCACTAGCAACATGGTTTGGAAAAGTCGACTTTTCGCCCTGTGAATTCTTCTACTGTGCCATTCCGTGGACACTCATGAACATAATTACTGCTAGTGCAAGAGCTTCAAAGAAGATTATTTTGGTTCCACGCGCATTGCCGCTTCCATCATGGTCGTTGCCCATCCGTGTATTTGGACCGGACCTTTGGGCAAGTTTAGTGGGCACTACACTGCTGTACACTGTCGCGTGGCGCGTGGTGGCGGGCGAGTCGCTGGCCGCCAGCGCCGCCGCCGCGCTGCGCGCCTTCTCCTCGTGCGGGGGCGCCTCGCAGGACAGGGTGCGCGCCACGCCGCAGCGCCTGCAGCTGGCCGGCGCGCTGCTCGCCTCTTCGGTCGTCATTACTGCCATATATCAGGTGATTTATTAGATGCGGAAATATCAAGTCATGGCAAATAGAGTACTTGGATGTTTGATAGGGGAAGGTAAAAAGCTGTCGAGGCTATTTTCTATCTCGGAATGGAATGTAGTAGTACTAGGTAGCACTAGCACTAGGAGTAGCACTAGCAGTAGCAGTAGCACTAGCACTAGCACTAGCACTAGCACTAGCACTAGCACTAGCACTAGCACTAGCACTAGCACTAGCACTAGCACTAGCACTAGCACTAGCACTAGCACTCGCACTAGCACTAGCACTAGCACTAGCACTAGCACTAGCACTAGCACTAGCACTAGCACTAGCACTAGCACTAGCACTAGCACTAGCACTAGCACTAGCACTAGCACTAGCACTAGCACTAGCACTAGCACTAGCACTAGCACTAGCACTAGCACTAGCACTGGCCCTGGCACTGGCACTGGCAAATTAACAAATCGTTATTATTCACATTATCGGAAGCGAAGATTAAAATATACTATGGGGACAGCACCAAATAAAATTATGGCAATTTTTCACGATAAAAACATGTCACCAAGTTGTACCATGCAATAGGAAATGTATTTCGTAATGATAAGAAATATTATACATTGAGAGATGACCGTCATATGTTATAAAAAGGTGAACAGAAGCTGTATTTATTTATTAAAAAAAGAAAACCAGTATTTTGAAAATGAACCACGGACAATGTCATTAATTGGTAACATTTTGTGGAAATTGTGACAATACCGCGAGGTTTATTGAGTGAGAATAACGCAAATAATAGTAGAAAAAACATTGTAATGAACAAGCCGTCCTTTGTCTTTAAAACAACGCGGTCAGAAGATATAACTTCTTCAGACGGAGTCGAGCCGAGTTACGGGACGGATCGGTGGTTAAGCCGCGAATGATGGAAGTGTGTCGGAATTCGAATGATGAAATGCAGCGGAAAGTGGAAGATGTTCTTCTTACTATTAGTGTGGATTAGTGATATGGATAGTGGAGATCGTGAGGTCGCAGAACTACCGCAAAGGGAAGTGCAAACAAACATTTATTATTGTATTATTTACAGATTATAACAAGGCCAAGAATGTCATTTTATTTTAAGATATTGAGAGAATATAGCCATGCATAAAATTATTCAGGATTCAATTAATTGTTGTTTTAATAGATTGACAAAGTGCACTTGCTTCATGGTGCGAATTTCGATTGGTGAATGCAAAGAACATTAAATGTAAATATTATTGTTAGGATATTGTGAAAAGGGCTTTTATATGTTTTGTTGTCTGTGGTTATTTGTTAAATTGAAGAGTTACAAGTAGCGAGAAGATTCTCGCCTACATTTTACAGAAAAAAGAAAATAAGAAATAAATTCAGAATCAAGTTATTTGTTTTCAATTAGAAAACTTATGAGTTATTATTTCCGACGGTATTATCCTAGCAAAATACGGAATAAATTTGAATTCATACCTCTTCCCAAAAGCAGTAATATTATTATTTTCGATTTCCTGTATAGAAACGAATCGCGTACCCACGAACTCAAAGGCATTTGTTTGAATGGTGCTTCGCAACCCATGGGTAAATAATTACGTACGGGTTTATTTATTTGTGTAATTTGAGGAAGGGATATTTTAGAAGGTGTTGCGGGGATATATATTTATGATGGATAAATAGAAACCATGAGAGTACCTAAGCAAGTTATGTTCATTTGAAATTTTCTTGGCCATGGTGAACTCGAAGAAAGTGCACGTCGCTGCGATAAAAGAAAAGCGATAATATGAAAACGAAAAAATTGCACATATTAAATGCATCTCATTGGACGATGTAGATGTCATTCTTATATTTCATTGATGAACGTCTCATAGTAGAATCCACATAAACCACTACTGAAAAACACTGGCTTCAATTAATAACGATTTCGTTTACATTTGCTCAACCTAAATTTTTTTTTTCTTCACAGGGTCGAATTTTCACTCTCATCACCAAGCCGCAGCACTACGCAGAGATCGAAACCTTAAATCAGCTTGCGGACAGCGGCCTTCCTATACGAGGACCAAACATCTTTACCTACGACGAAAACGCGTCGGATATTTTCTCCCCTGAAGAGCTACAAGCACGAAAGCGAATTTCCAAACTAGAGTTCAACCTCACTCAAAGCAACGTTATCGCTAAACAAGTACTCCAAGGCAGACGTTTGGCGTGGATAGATTACGAAGTCATTTGGGAGAGATATTCACGGGCCGCCAACATCTCTGCGCGTATGCGACCAATACGTGCGAGTGAACAATCCACAATGCCTGTAATGCACGCGCGACCGTAAGTAGTAACCGTGATTGATCGATTTTTTCGTGTTTCCGGGCGCGTCAACTGCTTCAGTCATTAGTCCCGTTAGTGTAGTGCATGTTTTTTCTCGGGCGATGGCGGTGATCTTCCCCCGCTGGATGGCGAGATCCGGCGCCGATCTACCGTCGGCTAGTGGGGTTTCCCCCTAACCAGGACTCTCCCACCAACGGGGCACCGCCCCAGCCGGGACAAGCTATAAGCTCCCCACCGGTCTCCCGGGATATGTGGTAGTGTGGTGCATGTTAGTGTAAGTGTGTGTGTAAGGGGAGAGGATAGGACAAGGAAGAGGAATGACAGATCTCGCGCGGTCCGTGGCCCGTGTAGTAGGGTACTGCTCCGGCATTCGCCTAGTGTTGATCGGAGAAACCACGGAAAACTACCGATCAGAGCAGCCGGCCGCTAGAATTCTCCTCCAGACAGTGACTGAATTCGACCTAGCTGAAAAGATAGTGTCGAAAACCCTGCCACCGTCAGGACCCGAACCTAGGACCTCCCGGTCAGAGGCGCTGCAGTGACATCAGTTGATGCGCTGAGCTACCGATACCGGTGGAACGCTTTTCAAGCGCATAGTAACAATTTGCGAAGTTAGTATCGTAAAACATCTTATTACTATTCAAGATCGGAGAATTATCAAACGAGATTGTTAAATGTAGGTCTCTAATCGAGAATTGTAACATGATCTGACGATGAGAATATTGTACGTTTTATTCACTTTGTAAAAAGTTTTATGAACTAAAATGTTATAGTTTTTATTCGACTATTCATATTCCAAAAAGTAAGAGACTAATCTATATGGCAATTAATATTATTCCACAGATTATTTTTACAATATGATAGATAGATATTTATTATTCTGCAGGCAGGTATATACAACCTGGTGGCAGAACACTACAATTTACATATTACAAATATTAACTTTAAATTACTTAACAATGTAACTTTAAATTATTTAAAGACATAATAATCATAATAATAATAGTATGCTAACAATAATAGCATTAATTTTATGGCTGACCTGCACAATTATTTTAAACTATTAAATTCAAGACTACATGACTTTTTAATTACACTTCACTTCACAAGATTTGAAATTCACTTGTCTTTTTACTTCTATACTGCACTACTCTGCACAATTTATTTATTTATTTTTATTTATTTATTTTACATCAAAAAACAGTTAAAAACTGCGTATGACGTGCTATGGGGAAAAGTGAATTGTGTGCACATTTTCAAAATTCTGTGATCCCTACACTAAGTCATATACTACTTAAATTTTGAATTTTTGAAAGGGAGAAAAAAAAACAAAAACTCCCATGTAATAAAATCTATTTTCAAGGATAAACAAGCAATAAATTTTGAATTTTGAAAGGGAGAAAAAAAACAAAAAAACTCCCATGTAAAAAAATATATTTTCAAGGGTAAATAAGCAATAAATTATGAATTTTGAAAGGGAGAAAAAAACAACAACAAAAAAAAACCTCCCATGTAATAAAATCTATTTTCAAAGATAAATAAGCAATAAATTTTGGCTCTTATTACTTCCTGCCGCGACAACATGGAAACGATGATTTGAATAATTGTATTTCCCACTGAATTCTAGAAGACGTGCACAGAAAATGAAGTTACATTTATGTCCAGAAGCAAAACAAGGGGCCATCTCAGCATTTGCTCAATGGATCAGGGAAACTGGACGAAAACCTGATCGAGATGGCAACATGTCACCACACTTCAATACAATACTACGTTGAGTATAATTATATATTTAATACAAGAACACATTCAATAGTAATGAACACAATAGTAATAGCAATAAAAATTACAATAAATATCAAATAATAACTGATATAATTATTCAACTTACTAAATTAATTAAGTTTACAAATACCATAAGTTAATTCATTTTTAAATCTTTGAACACCTAGAGGAAAGGGTTCCAAGACTGTCGCAGGTAACTTATTCCAGTCCGTTATTGTTTTATTTGTAAATGAAAATTTTCCAACATCTGTTCTCTGTGGTCTAAACTGAATTTTGTGCTTGTGATCCCCCCTACTAAAGTACGAAGGTCTACCTAGTCGGATGTAGATATCTCTCCAAGCTGAATAACAGGCATACGTTTTTTTGTACGGGGCACAGAGTCTTGCCTTAACTCTCCTAATTTCTAGAAACTCGTGTTTCTCATTTCTAGAGACTTATGTTCTAATATTTCTCCCATTACGAAACTGAACATTGTTATTAGTATCTATAGTTTATTAAAGCACTTGTGCTTTAATTCCCTCTCTATATTATAATAAGCTAAAGAAAAATGACGTCATTGATACGTCATTTAAAGAAACCATTAAAACAAAATCCTGGAAGTACACTCAATTGAGAATGGCCCCCCTAAATCAAAAAAATGGTGTCAATACATCACGTACTTTCCCGTCCAAATTTTCACGCAAAATTACGTGAAAAGTACTCAAATTTTTAAAAAAGTATTCTCAAAAAGTACCAATTATCTTGTTTTATATAATATATCTTTAAGGAACAGATTTCATTAAGGGAAAATATTTATCTTTAATATTTTAGTAGTAGGAAGTGTTCGAAAAAAATTTGAACTTTTGCATTTTCAAAATATCAGGGTTTTCAACGAACATGAGATCTGCATCATTCTCTTAAACGTTCTTCACAGTATACAAAAACACAATTAAATCAAAAACGGTGGAACAATTTTTTTGAAAATTTGGAAAATGTCACAGGGATTTCATTTAAAAGATTCCTGAACATTGAAACATTGGTTTTAAGTTCAAGGTTCAAGTTCCCCATCAGCCACTTACATCCGGGAATATCAATTTTGGAGAAAATCGGCTAAACGGTTTAGCCACTAGCGTTGTTCACAGACGGACGGACAGACGTTTTGCCGTCATGAGGTTTTTTGGTATCACGAAGCCAGAAAACATGGATCATGGCTACACCACATATTAAAGGATTTTTTTTCTAAATTTATCAACTGGATTTATGTATTTTTTTCGTTACCAGAGCCCTGTAATAGGATTTTCTTTCTAAAATTCGTTTTTTTTTCGCGCAACATTGCGTAACTTTCTCTTTACTCCACAGCGAGAAAATAAAAGATGCGAGACGAAATTAGTGGTGTAGACTTGTACAGACTTTTTCGTACTAGTTCCTTTCCTATTACCGGGAGCGGTAGCTCAGTTCATCAACTGATGTCACTGCAGCGCCTCTGACCGGGAGGTTCTAGGCTCGAGTCCTGACGGCGGCAGGATTTTCGACACTATCTTTTCAGCTAGGTCGAATTCAGTAGCTGTCTGGAGGAGAATTCTAGCGGCCGGCTGCTCTGATCGGTAGTTTTCCGTGGTTTCTCCGATCAGCACCAGGCGAATGCCGGAGCAGTACCCTACCACACAGGCCACGGACTGCGCGCGATCTTTCCTTCCTCTTCCTTGTCCTATCCTCTTCCCTTACACACACTTACACTAACATGCACTACACTACCACATATTCCGGGGGACCGGTCGGGAGCTTATAGCTTGTCGATCGGGAACTTGGAGCTTGTCCCGGCTGGGGCGGTGCCCCGCTGGTGGGAGAGTCCTGGTTAGGGGGAAACCCCACTAGCCGACGGTAGGTCGGCGCCGGATCTCGCCATCCAGCGGGAGAAAATCACCGCGCATCTCTCGAGAAAACAAAATTCACTACACTAACGGGACTAATGACCAAAGCCGTTGACATGCCCGGAAACACGAAAAAATCAAATTAATCCTTTCCTATTCTCTGCCATGTCTGAAAATCGACCAGAGTTTCTCGTGGTAACTACCACTCTTCTAGTGATAAAGAGACCTACCTCGGTCCTGTACTTTTACACATTTGTGCATGACATTCATCGGCCCAATCTCGGAGCTTGTATCATTATTCAGGGCGAGGGATCGATGTCCTTAATTAAACAACACATTGCACTCAGACAGACTAAAATACTTCAGAATATTGGAGAATAGATGTTATACACGAGGGAGTGCCCTCCAAGTCTCACACACAAATGGAAACATGTTTCATGTAGATTTACAACCCACAGCATCGTTCTATGTACTTTGGCTCATCGGCCCCAAACACCTGTCTCACGATGTCGAATTACTTGACCGTACTAATTTTAAATGTGTTATGGGTTTGTAATAGTATAATTTGGTAAGTATAATAATTATAGATTTATATAATAATTATAATTTTACATAATTTAGAAATGTAAGGTAGTCATTATAATTTTTTTCGGCACGCAAAGGGGCGCGCTAGTCAATTTCAGGCACAGGAAGTAATATCTGGGTAAATATAAAAATAAGATGCGGTTTTTAATAATATATATTTTTCTTTTTACGCTAAAACAATGCTATTCGATAGGAATATTCATATTAAGTAACAAAAGAAGAATTAAAATATATTTTGGATTTTTCGTTGGTTTATGTAATATTTGTTTTTGCTAATGTTATTATTCATTATCTTTTATTACATTTTAAAGCATTTTTACTTTTTTAATAGTATAAATAATTTTAATTCTGAGGTACACACGAGTGATATGAAAAAATACGGCCCTTTAGAGAGGCTCTTAGTCTCCTTCAAAATGTCCTCCGATTTTGACCCGGCATCTTTCCCGTTGATAATGATTTGTAATCTGCAAAAAAAGTAATAATTTTGAGTTCTCTTACTTCCGCACCAACGTCGCCAACGTCGTGCATTATAGCAAGCACAACTTCGTGCAATAGTTTAGCAGTACCGTGTGCAGAGTAATCGAATTAGTGTTAGTATGCAGTTGTACCTACAATAAAAAAAATATAATAAGCTAACTTCTGCAGTAATCAAAGAATTTTTAAAACATGTGTAGCGTCATGGAGAGAAACACACAGACATTTACAAGAATGTATAAGTTTATTTACATGTATGTACAATAACCAACTTCTGCTCCGAAACTACACACTTGTGAGTATTTCCCTGTGGATACCCCACATAGATAGGGAGGCCCCGCCTCCTATGACGCTACTCCCGCGCCACTACCGTGACCTCGTCACCCGTGCAATAGGCACGACACGTTCCAGCCTGGGCGTAAAGTTTCGCGCATCGCGCGAGGTTTCCAGAATTAAAACCCCCGTCTGAGCTCGTCAGCTCGATTTTATACCAGAGTGCAGCCGTCACGTGACCGTCCTAGTTGTAGGAGGGAGGCTCCCGTCTACCACGTGACCTCGGTCAAGCTGGCGTCCCCTTTGTCTAATGTATCCCGACGCCGGGGCGCTAAGCTATTCAGCCCATAGGTATGCGATACGTCCGCTCCTCCTCTCACCCACGGCCGCCAACGTGACGTTACACATGTACTTACAAAGAACCTGATTGTTATTTTGTAAATTGTGAAAAGTAAACGGCAAATTGTGGAAAGTAAAAATTGAAATAATCGGTTACGTTTCAGGAACTGGCCCTGGACAGATATTGTCAACCGGAAGTACCTTCAATTTTTAACTGCAGGACTCTTAATTAAATGGATAGACGAAATGGATCGCGTCGAGGCGATACGACTGCGTAACGGGGGAATTACATGGAATATACCTGCAACATCATACAACGTGGAAGAGAAACATGCTCGCTCACTTGTATTAGAAGACATGCTACCAAATATGCAAATGTTGGCAACAGGATCATTTGTAGCAGCAATTATATTCTGCGTTGAGTTGTGGTTCGGAATTCGAAAAAACAAGTCTAAAATGAAAATGAAAATTATACATTATTAACGAATGAAAACATATGATTTTCATTCGTTACGATTGTGCAAACCTGACCTACCTAACTGATTGCAAAACGGCAAGTTTCCTGTGAACGGAACCTGTGTATTACGCTCAACAAACGCGTTGATATTTTACAGAATCCGGAAGCCGGAATGACATATCTCGCCAATGTTAATGTAAGAAACATTTTCTCAGAAACTATTTAAACTGTTGACTTAAAATTGTATGTGAATGTAGTTTCATTATTTCAAAATATTTTAACGAAACAATTTTTTAAAAAAATATCACTAGTTTTAAACACAAATTGTTGTTCATTGTAATCAGTTTTGTTCTTAAAAATACTAACAATTATAAGAATATTTTCTAAAGTATCAAACATTATATAAATCCGCCCCGTTAAAGTATATAAACTAGTGTGCTACATGCTCCGTTAAAATGGGAGCATCCTCCTATCAGAAGTTTTTTAGAAAATGTCCCCTAAAGATGAAAATTTTAAATTGTTGGGAAAGGACTCCTAAAGATCTTTGTGTATTCCTAGTCCATAAACTGAGCAAACACAAACAACGATTATTTTGACGCTATTCAACCCTCAATTGTTTCGAGAAAAAGTGTGTCAATCACTAGAAAGCAAACTATTAATTAATTCTCTCAACGAAAGCTAAAAAGCAACAATCACGACATTCAAGCAACACCCACGATGTGTCAAAACGGAAACAACCACTTTCATTATACATTAACTTCAAAATTTAAAAAAAAATACTTAGAGGTATCATATTAAGATGAAAGTTGGCTTATTTAACAGAGAAAACTTCAAAGTAATTAATGTTTTAGAGAAGTAGAAAATTATATTTTCATAATTTTGGCCCATTCAGGATCCCCTTAAATTATCTATTTTTTAATATCAATTCACGTATTAATAGAAAAAACACAAATTTAATATTGTAATAGTTGACCATACGAAGAGGTCTTGTTGGGTAAATCAGAAAAAACAGCGAAACAAAGTACAAGAAACAAAGTACAAGATCCTATAGATGCACGATGCACGATGCACGATGCACGAGATCTTCGTCTTAAGCAGATTTTCTTAGAGTCGCACTAAATATTTACGCACACGACACTGACAACCAATTATTTATAGAGATGCATAATTATTCGCTTTCGAAAAAATGCCTCATATTGTAAATATAGTTCCTGGTTTGTTTTGCTACATTTTTATTGTTAATTGGTGAATTAAACCAAATTTAAACAAATCTCACATAACTTTCATCCTAAGGAATAATTCGTGTCCTCCCGTACAAATGAACGACGAACAATTAACACAAACTTAACTATAAAATACCTTGGTCTGCACCTCGAACAAAGACTAACATGGAGAGACCACATCTTTAAAAAACGAAAAGAGATGGACCTAAAACTAAAAAAACCTCCATTGGATGATCGGCAGAAAATCGCCTCTCTCTCTCTCTCTCTCTCTCTCTCTCTCTCTCTCTCTCTCTCTCTCTCTCTCTCTCTCTCTCTCTCTCTCTCTCTCTGTAATAAATTACGTGTTTACAAGGCAATATTAAAACCAGTTTGGACTTATGGTATACAACTCTCAGGAAGACATTCGATAATTGAATATTTGCAAAGATTTGTCTTAAGTTCTACGATACATAACAAATGCTCCATGGTATTTATCTAACCATACATTAGATTCTGATTTGCAAATTCCAACTATCCATCAGACCATTACAGAATATAACAAAAGATACGAAAAAATACTCGAAAACCATTGAAATTACGTTGCAGTGAACATCCTAGACAACAGCGAAGACATCAGAATATTGAAACACCCCCCCCCCCTAGATCTCAGTCATATATAAATAAAATAGTAACGAAGATAACAATGTGATTTTAACGTTTATTCAAAACAATGTAATCGCTGGATTAAGTTAAAAAATATTCAATTTTTATCTGAAAAGTGCGGTCTTCTCACGTTATTTATATTTTTAAATAATTCACCGAATGTTCTTGTAAAGAACAAAACGTGAGTAAACAGTTGTAAAAAAATGTAGGAAAACAATAATTGTACTGAATCCATGATAATGAATGTACACCTGTAATGATAAATGTACATATTTAATAAAGTGTTTTATTTGAAGTAAACATAAATAACTGGTACACCAATGTAAACATACAACAGTATATTGAGCATACATTTACCATAACCCTGATCAACGTTTACCATTTCAATCCATCCATTGAATTGAACCATCACATCGTAGAACACAGTGTGCCGTCAGTGCAGTTTAGAGCGCCCCGAGTGCGCCCTGGTTCCGTGTGATTGTGCGAATGGAACATGCGCTTCTTTGCACTGGTGCGCTCAAGCGGTCGAATGGAACACGAAAGCTGCCCTGAGTGCGCACTGGGTGCGCACCAGTGCGGCGAATGGAAAACGCTAATACTTGAACAGACGCCAGTCGAGTCCGCGCCGGTAAAGACTCTCTAAGGTACCCGCAATAATTCCTTTTAGAAAGCCGTCCTCTCCCTTTTATAAGTTCTTCCGCATGTCAGAATGTAAATTTCTGCCATTTATTAATATTTTCATGTGCGTGTAGCCTGGCCTAGAAAATGTACGTGTATGTAGCACAGGCTCAGCAATCGCATATTAAAATTGAAGCATCGAATAAAATCTTAGATTAGACAATAAAATGCAGAAAACAGAACTTTTCTTTGGTTCTAAATTTCTTTATGGGGTCTGTCTTATACCATTGTAGAAATCACGACCGTTAATAAGTAGTAGGATAATGGATCACGGGAACGGTCAAACCGATCCCGTGATCCATTATCCTACTGTCTGTCTTATAAGTATGTAAATCAAACTGGAGTATACTCTCTTTCAGTCCCACTGTAGCCATTTGACTACATCACGTTCTTGATCTGGTTACATCCCTGAATATAACTTTAACTAATAACTGCGATTTGTATGCAATTCTGTGTTCTTACTTAAATCATTTAATAATGTACCAATTCTGTGAATTTACGGAGTTGTTTTCTCATTTGTGTACTGAAAGTTTTATTCACGGCTTTGCAGGATCTACATTTTTGTTGAATTTCTCAGCAATGATGAATTTCTAAGGTTATTGAATCGTCCGTTTTGAGGTATAGCGTTCGTCAATAAAATTTTTGTTCTCGTTTGGGTACAGAGGACAAATATAGCAACCTTAACACATATAACATACAACAGGAGATTCATTCATATCTATCGAATTTGCACTGAAGTAATTATATATCCTAATTTGAATCCAAAATATGTTAATTTTTTTATTATAAGAAAGGCTTGAGTAAACGTTTAAATGATACAAATGTATCAAACTTCGGTTTCTTCTTCGATACAACAACGAGCCTGATATCAATGACCTGTTTTCCGATGAAGTTGATAAGACTCGCCTCAGTAGAGAAATATTATTAAATCCGGTTCAAAAGCCAAATGAAAATAATTGAAGTTCTCAAAATGCACAATAGCAAATTACATGATCGAGAAAAATATTAGCTTTTTAAAAAAATAAGATACATTATATTTCTGTTCACAACTAATATAAATTTAAATTTTGGTCCTTTGTTTATCTCTGTTTACGATTTAGCGCATGAGAATACAAAAGTTCCAAAATTGAATTATGTCTGGAATAACTAAATGCCTTTTGTTTATATAGAAGTTAATTCCAGGCACATCGAATTCAGTATAACTCTTGTCATTGTAAAAATTGATAATATAATGTTGAAAAAGTTCCGTGGGTGACTCTTTTCAAGAATTAAATGTTTAACATATTGTGTGCGGTTATGTCTTACAATCCAAAACGCAGTTTTTATAATTGACATAATAAAAAAGTTTAGTTTTACTGCATTTAATTTTCTTGCAGTACTATCCTGTATTCCCTATGTGCCCATTGTAGTCTTAGGGCCAAACGTCACGAATGCCAGGAAAATGACAAAATCGTGTTTTGATGTAATCAGATGATATTATTTATCAATTTTATGCCTTAAATATTTTTTCCCTTTTATATAAATAATTTGAGTTTGGAAAGTTTACGGGTTTTGGCAATATTAATTGTACTCTCATTACACAAATTCCTTTGGGGTGTATTAAAACGTACATATAACATTAGTCGTGCATGACTTATATCATCATAGTTCAATGCCATGAGGAGTGTTTGTAATGGTTACATTATCTAATAGGAGAAATAAAGTAAAGTCATAAATGGAAAATGAAGAGTTAAGCAGACTACCAAGAAAATTTAAGAACATACAAAACATGGATTCAGGTGACATAACATACTAGAGGAAGTAATATAATACATATATCAGAATGTATTTGCCCTTTTTTGACATCAGAGACAACCAAAACGGGTATTTCGGTCGAAAAATCACCCCTTTTATACGCATCATTACACAATTTTATACTATTTAGAAGTATGCCAGTATTATGAAGTAACCACGCTGCCGCGTAGCGCGAAAACGTTTGGAGCAATGCTATTCAACTCAACTTGTTTAACTTCCGTCTATGAATATATAATTCGTCAAACAAAATTTGCCACATTTCTGTCTATTTTAATATTTCATTTATCTTTTTAAAAGCTACATTTAAATTATACTTGTTTTCTACTAACTACTTGCAACATAAATATATTTTTTACATTTGTAATAATAGTATATATTTGATCTTTGTATGCATCTGACATGTGGTTACGCGGAAGAGCGGACCTGATGGCCCGAGCCTCGCCATATCAATAAAGGCATTATTATTATTATTATTATTATTATTATTATTATTATTATTATTATTATTATTATTATTATTATTATTATTATGCGTGAAAGTGAAAATAATAGATATTTCAAGGAAATATGAGCCGTAAATAATGTTTGTAAATTTCAATGAACTCGTACATAAACTACAAAACTATATTGACTATAAATTACAGTTCAGTAATTTTAAAGTTAATTCTTCTTGAAATTGTCTCTCATTTTCGATTTACAATGTAAAAATGTTCACATCTCTTAAGAAAGCACCATCTCTTTCATCATCATTGAATTATTTGTCAACTACTCAGCAGACGGATTATGTCCTTCTGCAAACTAAAAGCCTTTTAGGGAACCTCTCAAAAAAGAGCGCTCTGTTCAGTTGCGCAACAAAAAGGAATGGATGTGAAGAGTCTGAAGTAAGAAATGTAGAAATCACAAGCTCATTTGAAATGTAGCAATTTCGCAGACGTTTTGCACCTATATTACAGGCACAGAAATAAATTTTATGAACATACGTTATGTTTTAAAGCAAAGTTTTTTCGAAAGGAATTGATCTGTAATCAAATTAACATATTAAATGTGTGATTTGGCTGGTAAATGGAAACGGTGAAAAACAATAGGTAGGCTCATTATACCTATATCTAACGAGTACATTATTATTTAACGAATGCTTTGTTTGTTATTGTCTGTCGTTGCCAAAAATAATTGGACATATTCACAAACCACCGAAAATCGATACTCACGTTTATTACACGCAGATGTTGGTATGCATTTGAAGAAATCCTTGAAAAGTTATCTAATTGTTATTTTATAAATTATTAATAACATTTAAAAAAGGTTTGATATAAAGAAAAATTATATTAGCTCGTAATTTTTGTAACGCAAATAAAATGACTTTTAGCTCTATTTTAAGAACCAAATTAATTTGATCACAACTTTCGAATTAAAAGGATATTGTTCACTTTCCAGCAATGATACATAATCCACGACTTTTTCAACGCCCATTGCATGTCACAGGATCAATTTACATCCTTGTTGTAGTGACATATGCAATACCTTTTAATGGTTTAAGTCACATTGAATCCAAAAGCTTAAGTGAAGTGAATTCTTCAGCGGTAAGTTGCCTGGAAGAAAAATAAATTTACAAATTGAATCAACAAGATCAAGCCCAAAAGGTTTCAAAAATCATATCAGATGATTGGCATTTGGAACAAATTGTAAGGATGCCTTCAGCAGATGTGGGTATAAGTAAGACACAGCGGCAAATCCAGAAAACATTTCGGGGGAAGGAAAGGTCCGGATGTCCAAACATATAAAAAAATGTTTAGACTGGAAGAAAACCAAGGTACGCGTACATTCATATGACAATACTACATTGAATATGATGAGATCTATATGGTAATCATTTTGATGTAATATGGTACTGAATGACGCATGTCAAACTCGCCATTTTGAGGTTTTCTTTCGATTTTTCAAAAATTACGCATAATTATATTTTTAGTGATCACTCACGTCGTTAATATACACATTACAGGTATTTTTACTCATTATTAAAATGATTCTTGTAATGATTTTTCATGATGCTTTACGAAAACCCAAAACTTTTCTCTGAAAAGGAGCTTTAATTTGAGCATTTGCAGAAACGTTCAAACGAGGTTTTTCAAGAACGGCTCCAGATTTTTTATTTAAACTTTTTGAACGTGAAGTACTAAATTCACAATTTAACATACACGCCAATTTAGTATTATTCTTTTGATTTTTCAAGACATACACAAATGATTTTTTTAATATCCCTCAAATCATTGATTTTTTCTTTACGGTCATTCGCTATACATTATTGCATTTGTGAACACAAATGTTTCAAATGACTTTTGATGAAGTTTATCGAATGTTCAAAACTTTTCTGTGAAAATGGGCTTATAATTGCGTATTTTGTGTATGTTTAATCAACATTTTCTCAAGAACGGTTCCAAATTTTCCAATTAAAATTTGCATATTGAAATATATTTTACTTTTCTATAAAGTTCTAAAGACATATTTCAATTAGGAAACCGAAAAAACTGAGCAAATGGGAACGGGGACCAATAGGTAGCAGCTCGAAAGAGGAAGCAGCGACACCGAAAAACCAACCATCCTACAATAAAGATAATACAAAATGAACCAAACCAGTGGAGGAAGTCTCTCCCGTTCTGTTTCTCCACTATGGATTTTAATATATATATATATATATATATATATATATATATATATATATATATATATATATATATATATATTGTAACACCCCCAACAAGGGGAACGCCTTGATAGAATGCTCTTTCGAGATTAAATATCTCGGGGGACAGGATCTTTTGGGGTATGAGAAAGTAGCACACCCAGACACAAAATTAGATAAAACAATGATATATATTCTGAAATATGGCACATGAGACTCTGTACACTGGACACTCAAGTTGAAATCAAATCAAAGAATTTACAACACACACCAAAAATAATATCTTACTTAATGATTTGCTCATTATGTTGAGTCTGATTGCCTCCTAACACCCGTGCACGGATTTTTGCTTAATTATTAAATTAAGTAAAATTAAACTTTCCCACACTCCTGGGATTGATTAACATTACACGTTATTTAGGATCTTATCGCTATATTTACATTGATAATTTTCCTCATTAATAATTTTTACACACAATAAAAATGAGGGACTCTATTCAACATTTACACAATTTCTAAACTGAATTCAATTGAATGCATTACCGTCGTACAAGGTTAATTTACGCTGTCGTGACTCAAATCTAAGGTGATTAAGTTTAATGTTCTTATTCTTCGCTATCACTCCCTTCCAAATTCCGGTCTCCCCACTCTGGTTTTATTCAGATGCGGATTACCTTTGCAGCTGCCCAAGGCCTCGGGTTACGCACCGCCGTCGTGTCGTCGAGGTCCCTGCTCACCGCCGCCGCGCCGCCGCTCGCGTTTTCCAATGTCCTAGGAAGCCGTCTCCACAGTCCGCTACCAAATTTCCGAACCAGTCTTCTATAACTCTCGCCGCCAGATCCAGACACACGCACGCGTACTTCTCAGCCTCTCGCGTGTGATACTGCACGTGTCGCTCCCAACAGCGCGTTGACACCGCGGGTAAAGTCACGTTTACTACTCTACTCAATTTTAACTTATTTCAGCTCACGTTCTCACAGTCAACGTTCTTTTTAAATTATGCAGCCTCTTTACAATTTCAACTTGCTGCTTTTCACCGCCTCAATGCTATAACGCTCTCCTCCACTACTACTCGTGGTATCATTCACGACCCCGCGTCTCGACTACCGAAGTTACCTCTCACGTCGCCGTCTAGTTCAAGAAGAGAGCAACTTTTCGCCGCTCCGCTGTATAAATGCGGCTCTGACGTCATAGTACCCCTACGCGCACCACCCCTCCGTCGAGAGTACCCCGCCGCCGCTTCTGGCCGCCACCGGCAGGTAGCGCCTTTTCTCTTCTCGGGCTGCTTTTCCTGTGTTCTTACGTACTCTCCGTCACCGTCGAAGTTGTGTGGGTGCTGTGTAAGTTTGTGGCCAGGCCACGAACGTCACAATATATATTAGTACATACTCAATAAACTAATAAACTATAATACTAGAAGAATTACTTCCGGTCGCCACCATCCAGCCTTGTCAGCTCTGCTGCCACCTGGTGTTATCGTTCCGCAACCTCACCCTCGCTGCGCCTCGTCGAGTCGCTTCCAAGAGTTTTCTGGTCCTCAGCTGCCTCTCCCCAAGGGGATTGTTCAGCTGGTGTTGTTATTGGTGTTGTTGTTTCTGCCGAGGTTGATGCTTCCACTCCCCCGTACAGAGACGGGGATTAGGAGGCGGGGTGGGGATAATGAAGGGACGGTTTGTTATTTTTTTGGGAGGTTTTGGGTATTGGGATAGAGGTGGGAATGGGGATAAGGAAAGGATAGGTATGGGGCGATGGGCTCGTGTGAAAAGGCTCGTTGTGTTTCGCGACACGTGGGCACCCGTGTTTGGAAACGTTAGGGGGAAAAATTATCAGGTGTTTTTAACTTTTATTTCCCGACAGGTGCCTGTCGGCAGGAAGGTATTTTCGCAGTCGCGTGTTAACACATTGGTTTAAACCAATTCTTTACCAGCAGAAGCGCCACACGCAAGCGCTGCTAAGTGGTTCCGTGTGGAGAAAGCTTCCGTCTTTCGTTAACTTGGACAGCAGGTTCTTGAAACATGGGGCTGTCGGGTGTTTGCAAAGCCTACTTCTGGACCGGCACCTGACGGCTGGGTGGCGCGGCGAAGTCTGGCCAACCCCAAGGCGGGAGCGGAGCTACTTCGGGGATTTGGTGGGCGGAGACGGCCGCGGAGGTGGCGAGCGGGAAGCTGTACGTGGTGGTGAGCGTAGTTGTGAGAGGGGTGGTGAGTGGGGTGCTGTACGTGACGGTGAGCGCGAGGGGTGAGAGGGATGAAGAGCGCGAGGGGTGAGAGGGATGAAGAGCGGGAGTGGTGAGAGGGATGAAGAGTGGAGGGGTGAGAGGGATAAAGAGCGGGAGGGGTGAGAGGGATGCAGAGCGGGAGTTGTCAGACGGATGAAGAGTGGAGGGGTGAGCGGGATGAAGAGCAGGGTGGTGAGCGGGGTGGTGAGCGGGCGGTGAGCGGTGTGGTGAGCGGGTTGAGAGGGGGGTGGTGAGCGGGTGAGCGGGGTGGTGAGCGGGGTGGTGAGCGGAGTGGTGAGCGGAGGGTGGAGCGGTGGTGAGCGGGGTGGTGAGCGGGTGGTGAGCGGTGGTGGAGCGGGGTGAGCGGGGCGGTGAGCGGGGCGGTGAGCGGGTGGTGAGCGGGGTGGTGAGCGGGGTGAGCGGGGTGGTGAGCGGGTGGTGATGGGGTGGTGGAGGGTGGTGAGCGGGGTGGTGAGCGGGGTGGTGAGCGGGTGGTGAGCGGGTGGTGAGCGGGGTGGTAGATGGGGTGGTGAGCGGGGTGGTGAGCGGGGTGGTGAGCGGGGTGGTGAGCGGGGTGGTGAGCGGGGTGGTGAGCGGGGTGGTGAGCGGGGTGGTGAGCGGGGTGGTGAGCGGGGCGGTGAGCGGGGTGGTGAGCGGGGTGGTGAGCGGGGTGGTGAGCGGGGTGGTGAGCGGGGTGGTGAGCGGGGTGGTGAGCGGGGTGGTGAGCGGGGGGGTGAGCGGGGTGGTGAGCGGGGTGGTGAGCGGGGTGGTGAGCGGGGTGGTGAGCGGGGTGGTGAGCGGGGTGGTGAGCGGGGTGGTGAGCTGGATGGTGAGCTGGATGGTGAGTGGAGTGGTGAGCGGGGTGCTGTGCGTGCGGGGTGGTGAGTGGGGTGGTGAGCGGGGTGGTGAGCGGGGTGGTGAGCTGGCTGGTGTGCAGGGCGGGGCCCGTGGCGGCCTGAGGGGCGTGCTGCGCCCGGCCCCGGGCCCCCCGCCCGCGGGGGCGCTGGCGTGGGCGGCGGCGGGCGCGGAGGCGGCGGGGGCGGTGGCGGTGGTGGACCTGGGCGACGGCGCGCGGTGGCTCAGGGCACTCCACGCGCGCGCTGGCGCTTCGCTGCTGCTGTGGCGCGCGCCCAAGAAGACCCAACAGGCCTCCGCGCCCGCCTGGCTGGAGAAGCAGCGGGGATACGTGCTGGCGGCCCATTCCCTCCTCCGCCTCATTACTTTCTTCGGCAACGATACGTTCAATGCCATCTGCATCAATGAACCAGGCGTGAGTAATAATTACAATTAGCGGTGGTACTAATTTTATTCGTATTTTGGTCTCCAAAATATATCAAGGTCGGCCAACGTCCTTTATGGGATTGGTTTACATAACTGTTATAAACCTCCGAGTCCTTGAACTAATCGTTGATCTTGTAATAGACAGATGATAAAATTCATTCCGCAAAAGTTTTCCTAAGCCACAGAGTTCTGTCAACGTAGCGCTACCCCGAATCGCCTATAGTATCCCATCGATCTCTTATTGCAGTATCTCACTAGAACTTGTGCAAGTATAATTAACATTGAGATCAGATCACGTAATGCCATTGCAACCGACCAAAAGAATGTAAGAAGTATACAGATATAAATTTTTGGGATTTAAAACAACAACTCGTGTTAAATTTCATGTACATAACAAAGAATTTGTTTTCAGGCACGTAATTTCCGAACCCACCGGGTACTAATGTTTAATTCTGCAGCACCAGTCATTCTGTCAATGTCAAATAAGCACGAAAGTAATTGTGGTCCAGGTAATAGGAACCCAAGGACCTTGAAAAAGACATATGTAATGCTATGGACGATTCACCACACTTTCCGGAGTGTCATCCTGAAGGAATTAGCGGGAGGACAATGGATGATGTTCTTTGTCAAACTACCTCGAATGGAAGTTATCAGTGGGACTGCTACCGATTCTGAAGAAAATTTGTGGTGTGAACTTAAGAATTGTGTGTCCTCTCTCTCTCTTGCAATCTGCAAAGCATGACTGTAAAAACGTATATGCCCGATGCAGAACAATATCGCCAAATCCAATTTAAGATTAATAATATTGTTCTCTCTGTAACTGGATCAGTGAAGAAGGTTATGAATGAACTAAGTAAGCGATTAAATATTAACTGGTACTTCGTTACAAAGTTATTTAACCTACGTTTCAAGGTAAGGAAATTTCTCTTACAACCTAAAATATTTTGGGGCTACTAAAGTACTTTGTGTACTACTAAAATTAAGTTTTTAAAAGCCCATATAATTACGTATATCTATGATTTGTTTATTTCAGTTAGGTAAAACTCCGATGCATGTCTTGGCTAACAAACTGGCTTTATCTGTATGGTTTGCAAAAGTTGATTTTTCTCCATGCAAGTTCATCTACGGTGAAATTCCCTGGACTCTGATGGATATAATATCCTCCAGTGCAAAGGCGGATGTAACTCATATCCTAGTTCCACATTCTCCAGAGCTCCCTTCGTGGTCCCTGCCAATCCGTGTGTTCGGGGTTCGCCTTTGGGCAATATTAGTAGGCACGGTGCTTGTGTACGCGCTGGCGTGGCGCGTGGTGGCGGGCGAGTCGCTGGCCGCCAGCGCCGCCGCCGCGCTGCGCGCCTTCTCGTGCGGGGGCGCCCCGCAGGACAGGGTGCGCGCCACGCCGCAGCGCCTGCAGCTGGCCGCCGCCCTGCTCGCCTCCGCCGTCGTCATTATATCTTTATACCAAGTGAGTTCACATTCTCAGTCAAAATAACTGTTCACATTCTCAGTCAAAATAACTGTTCACATTCTCAATCAAAATTACTGTTCACATTCTCACTAAAAAGAACTGAATACGTTCGCGCGTTGGGTAGCATTGTCGAGTGGAAGACTAGAGACTGGAGACGCTGCAGGCGACGGTTTGTAAAGGCTATGGCAGTGAGGATACTGTCCAGAGGGATCAGCCACCGCCAGTTACGTTTTGCCCCGCGACTTTTATAAGAAACAATCCACAAATCTCTGCAAGTGTAGTATTGCAGAGTAGGCAGTTTCTCAATTCCAAATCCATCAGATTTAACACGAAAAATATATGATTTTAGATTACAACTTAGAAAACATAGCAACACACGTTGCATATAACGTATAACTGGCAAATGAAGCGCCTCACGTCCTTAAAATTAGGTTTTCTTGACCTTCCAACGGACCAACGGAGGTAGGTGATTTCTATGAGGGCAAATAACAAGAGATATTTGAAGAATAGTAGGGGACAAGGGGCAATAAATGCCGGCAGGGTGACTTGAAGTATTTTTATTACACAGTCATCTACCAAATGAGACCTTCTTGAACTATCTATTAAATTTTTGGAAATTTAGTATTTTCGCCCTCACTTCATTGAAAGGGTCGTTAGAAAAGTCCAGAAATACAAAACCTCTGTAATTACGTTGAAAGTACAAAACAGAAATAATGGTTGACAGCAAAATTAAGGCACTATTGTATTTGCGATGCAATATAATCCCAACGCTTAGCAAAATTAGAGTGGTCAAGCGGTGTGCCGGGCCAATAATGCTACAAACCAACGGTTTAGGAGCTGGCCGTTAGGTTTCTCTAGCAAGCAATTTTTAGATTTAAACCAAAAGAAGTTGCAAAGAGCACCGCTTTTTTTACCGGTACTCATAGTATTCATAAATATATTAAGTGACATTTACATAGGTATGGATATCAATCGATAATAATTACCAAATTTTTTTCTGCAGGGTAGACTATTCACTCTTATCACCAATCCCGATCGCTATGCAGAAATCGACACCTTCGATCAGTTAGCTGACAGCGGTTTACCTGTGTACGGGCCGAACGTGGCCGTTCTGCAATTGGAGGACAATGCATCGGAGATTTACCCCCCGGATAAGCTACGATCCAGAGAACGCGTGTCGAAGCTCGAGTCGCACATCGCCCCTGGCGGCGACGTGGCGCACTTCGTGAAGCAAGGGCAGCGGTTGGCGTGGGTAGAGACGGAGGATTCTTGGGCGTACTACTCGCGCGCTCATCACGTGCGCCGGCGAATGCGCCCCATGCGCGACACATTACCAAGCGTCATGTCGGTCATGCACGCGCGCCCGTAAGTCGCTCCGATTGTAGATTGATGGATAGGTAGATAGGAAGATAGATACATAGGTAGATAGATAGATAGATAGACTGAAAGATAGACTGATAGATTGATAGACTGATAGCTTGATAGATTGATGGACTGATAGACTGATAGACTGATAGATTGAAAGATTGATAGACTGTTAGACTTATAGACTGATAGATTGAAAGATTGATAGATTGATAGATTGTTAGATTGTTAGATTGAGAGATTGAGAGATTGATAGACTGATAGATTGATAGACTGATAGATTGATAGATTGATAGATTGATAGACTGATAGACTAATAGACTGATAGATTGAAAGACTGATAGATTGATAGACTGATAGACTGATAGATTGAAAGATTGATCGATTGATAGATTGATAGACTGATAGACTGATAGATTGAAAGATTGATAGATTGATATACTGATAGATTGATAGATTGACAGATTGATATATATTATCTCTGCAAGTAGGTTTATACAACCTAGTGGCAGAACATTACAATTTACATATTATAATTAGGAATATTAACACACTGTAACTTTAAATCATTATAACACATGATGATAATAATAATAATAATAATAATAATAATAGTAATAATAGTAATAATAATAATAATAACAACAATTTCTTAGGTTTTAATAAAAAGTAGCTTGAGAATTTTTTCGTAAACGTACAACAAGGTAACATTCCTGTCGTAATTTACCAAGTTTCAATTTAAAAGCTTTAAGTATGACAATGTGGTGAGTAACACATACTGTACTTCCACCAAGCTTGTTCTCCCAGAGACAGACATCCCAATTCTCTGGCAAAAAAATGTGAGTGCCTCCTAACTTACCGCACTACAGTACTGATTCGGACAATTAAGTACCATAATCTGTGATTTCCAAACTTCTAGTTTCAACAACGATCACCAAAATGGATATTGCAATTTCATTACCTCCATATAACTTAAGTTTTGCTAATCCGTGATTAAATTATTCGGGCTCTCAAATCCCTTATATGTATGAAAAATACTGATTATTTGATAATAATATTAATTTATTTGTAAACGAATATATTATTTTCAGAAATTGGGCATTGACTAATATCATCAACCGAAAATACATGGAATTCATATCTGCCGGCCTCTTAATTAAGTGGAAGAAGGACATGGATCTGACAGAAGCCATCTACAATCGCGCCTCAGGAACTCGCTGGAAAGTGGCTCAAATCGAAGACATCAAAGATAGTCCTCGCGTGCTGGATTTGGACGATGTCATCCCCAATTTACAATTGCTTGGCGTCGGACTTTTTCTAGCAACGGTGATCTTCTGTGTCGAAGTCTGGGGCAAAAATACGTGGGGAGTTTATTTTTCAACATTCGATGGTCTATAAAAATATAAGAGTGAAAAGAAAAACAAGTTACTTCGACAAGTGATGGTTACTTTTTTTACATAATCACCGTGTCATTTTTCAGGCATTTGTTTTATCTGCAAAGAAACATTTAGATTCCCTGTTTGCCGTCAGAAATATGAGGAGATTCTCATCTTTGCTTTGAAATACCTCATTGGCATCAAGTTTTAGTCTTCATGCCAATTATTCAATTCGAGGAAGAGATAAAAATCACTCACCGCTAAGTCAGGTAAACGCTGAACAATCATGAAAGACCCATCTGCCACAGATGCCACTTGGTTGATAGCACATTGAGCGTTGGCGTTGTCATGAAAGAATACTTCCATTCCTCATTTATTTCAAAGTTAACGCAGTATACTGTAAGGTGACCGTTTTAGCCGGAACAGTCTCTTCTTTCTGCTTTATTTTCACATTAAAACGTGACGCTAAAAAGTCCTTTCTTGGGACTGATTTATCAACATAAATTGCCGACCAAACTGCTGTTATATGTGCCATTTAATATTAGTGTTTGGGGCGTCGGTTGTAGTTTCTAAGGCAAAGGCAACTACGACATTTCAACTTGTATATGTTTTATCGCTAACGATCGTTATGGAGAAATTCCATAACCATATTGAGAAATATTTATCTACTTCATAATGAATGAAAGTACAAATTAAACAAATGGTTAACCTTTTTTAATTTTATTCATTTATTTCTAATATTCATTTCTAGGAGATTCTTTGGTTGGCGTGAATTGAATGCTACTATACTGTGGATGTTATTTTATATTCATTTATTTAATATGAATTTCCATTCCCAAATATTTATGATGAAACAGTGTTTAACGTTCTCTTTTACCCCTTTTATCGTTGTGACAAGAACTAAAATGTCCCGTTTATGTTTGTCAAAATATGGTCACCTTAGTATACTGCGCGCAATTTGGGTGATATTCTCTTACAGTATTTCTTTCTTGTGATTTTTCTGTCTGTTACTCAAACTGTTGTTCATTTATTCATTTGTAACAACAAGCACAGATAGCTCTAACACGTTTCTAAGTTTTTATGCATCTGAAAATTATTGTGTATGTTTCTGTTCTTGGAAGTTCAATAAAGTAGCGATCCCTACCAAGAGTGTGATGTACGTATTTAAGTTCACGTCAGTCATTGCGGACGCAAGTAATTTAATAAGTTTCCATTATAAACAAAAATTGTGCATGTGCAATATTACTGTTGTCAATGTATCTAAAATTACACAACAGAATCCAATATCCCAAAATAGATATCCTTCAGGCCACCAGTGTGAGTGAGTGTGTGTGTGTGTGTGAGTGTGTGTCTTTGCTGCCAACTATAAAAGACTAGTGAATTCGTTCTACACAGCTCTACTAACAGACTTCAGTTCACTAACATTTTGGGACGCAGTTACCAATTCTACAACCAACCGAGTTTAAACAGGGTAGATAGACAATATCAGAAGGTTTTATGCAATTTAATTGCATATAGAACTCGAGATTCAGAGCATTTATGATCAAGAAAAGGAGACGTACTCACGAGAGGCAACTTCCGAAGTTACAATAATTAACCCAAAAGTTCTTTAGCTTATTTCCCGAGAAACAATTACCCATTTTGTGTTGTAAACCGCAGAGTGTTGCAGGATAGCTTGCGGGCCTATCAAATTATTATTACATTATCTGTACAAATAATGAAGCAAAAGCTCATACTTCATCGTATTATTAGTTACAAATACGTAATACTATAACAACTTTTAACACACTCTTAACCGAGAGAATCGTTTCAGTTAGAAAATACACCAAAGAAAGTATGAAATTTTGCAATTTTTGAAAAAGGACTGTTTTTAACAAACACGAGACATGTTCTTAAAAGTCCTTCACGCTATCAATAAGAAAATTTTATCAAAAAACGGTGGAGTCCTTTTTTGAAAACTTAAAAAAATTGTCCCGGGGGTTCATGTAAAGTACTCCCAAAAATTAAATATTGATTTAAAATTTAAAGAGTAGCGACATTATAGCAAGTAGATTGATTGGGAAAGAACGAGAAAATCAGCTATAGAGTTTACCCACTAGCGTTTTTCAAAGTCGAACCGACAGACGCACGGACAGACGGACGAACAGACGGACGAACAGACGGACGGACAGACGAACGAATAGACGGACGGACGGACAGACGAAGGACAAACGAGTAGACAGATAGACGTTTTGCCGTCATTAAATTTTTCGGTATGAAAGTCCCACAAAACAGGGATTCTGACTACTGTAATGGGTTCTCTCTCCTCCTTACTTCTTTTATCTATTCTCTTTGCCCTGCTCTAGCCCTTCTTACAAACAAACCAATAAACATTAGCCTCGCGTTGGGTTGCCACATATGATAACTTTCCCCCTTTTTCTACTCACAATTGCCCTGCCCCTCTGCTAGCTTACCTGGTCCTTTCACTCACCTGGGCGTGGTCTGCGGTGCGTCTGTACAGACGCGAGCAAGGTACTGCGCTCACGCGCGTGGATCAGTCTAATACTACGTAAATGATGGTGAAAAACACATTGATTTTCCGAATCATGACCCCCCCCAAAATGGCCATGAAGTTTATTCAATTGCCTTCGTTATCAAGTTCTTTTCAATTTCCACTATTTAGTGCCGCAACGGCAATGGTACCTCTGACGGCACACATCAATACAACCCAGCATCAAAAACAACAACAAAATAAACACTTCTCCTCCCTCAATAAACAATACATAGATATATAAATACTCTTTCGTTCACACAAACTATTTACAAACAAAAAAAAAAACAAACAAATACCATTCATGCATATACATAAACCCCAGAATGCATTCTGTCGAGATTTTCCGTCTTAAAATCTACCAATTACACGGCTTGGTCTTCGACAGAGCTTTCTTCCATCAAAACTAAACAAACAAATGTCAAAATGCTTTGGCTCACGTATACTGTTGCCTCCGCGATGAATCTGCGTGTCTGGGGGTGATTACTCACGCCCAACAGCGCCTTCCGTTGTCGCCATCATATCCGGGACACTCACACACGCACCACAGTTGACTCATGCTGTCGGAGTTCACGCTGCCATCTTATTTTTTTATAAAACCTCCAAATTGTTAAATTTCACCGAGTTCCGAATTAAATTTCGCGCCTCTTATTATTCATGCAACGTCGCGCTCCCCACCGTTGCAAAACTTCTCGTACCGCCGCTCGCTCTCGCAAGTCCAGCGGGCGTTGCCGAATTTCGGAATAGTTCCAAAAATTTCCCTTTTCTTTTTACGAAATTCTCCTTCCACGACTGTTACACACCGTACTTAAAATATTTCCGGTTACTATATCGGATGATGCTCGTAACTTCCGCACTTTACAAAAATTTTTTTAAGAATCGCCTACGCGAACATACATCCTACTCTCACCGAGTCCAGACACATTCTGACGAATCTTGTTCAACCTAGCATTGTTATCCTTGCTTCAGCACTTTTCCCGATCGCTCGATAACTGACGATCGCGTCACCTTGGTTCTCTTAAAATATTTAATTTCTAACGCTTTCCGAAACACATTATTCTCGTTTTGGTTTTGATAAAATTCTCCCGGCAATTTCCTAAAATTTGATGTTCTCCTCTTGTTTTCTTTTTGTCAAAATCCTTTTATTTTCCCTGTTTTCCGTTTTTGACTGTGAAATGGAACGCACTGCATTTGTTCGCTAATCGCTTCGTCTTGCTTGAATTAATTTACCTGTGTTATTAAAATTTCGATACTTCCCGTCAAGATATTTAAATGGGGTAAATTTTATCTGATGCAGCTAATTTTCTTGTTTTACCTCCCGAAAGTCTGAATTCGATATGTTATCGCGTTTTCTTGCAGTATACGAAAAACCTCTTCTTTATATGCGTTTCATCGCTCCAACAATGGACTCCATTAATATTTTTCCTTAATACAAACATGCAAAATATGAAAATTTCAATAACTTTTTATTGCCTGACGCGATTTCACTGGGATAACTTTCAAAATGTTTCTAAATCACGGCCGGATCTAATGTTTATAGTCCAAACTCGCACAAGTCTCGGGTTCGCTTTATTCTCTTCTTTACTCGGTTTTATTTTTTTTTACTATGGCGTTTTTGCTGTAAATGTTTTGAACCGTTTATCATGCAAATGCATACCATTGGGGATCGTGTAAATCATTACATACCCCCCCGCCTAAGATGTTGCGCAGTTCTGACGAGCCAACATCTAAAGCTTATGCTTGCTTTTGTTCCCCTTCTACTGTGCTCACTACGTTTGACCTTGACCGTGAACTTGAAGCTCGTTAACAATGCTCGGCGGAGTATACACAAACACACGTACTTGGCAAAGTCGCGACGGACGAACCTGCCAATGTTTACTTAGCACTGCATAGGCTCGTAGCACCGTCGTCTCTACTCGCACTTGTCACTGTGCACCTGCAACTTACTTCACAACACACAAATAAATCGTTTCTTTCCATAGATAATACTTACAACTACTTACTGCTAAACAATCTTCGTACTTGCTCATAAAGAAATACTTACAACTAATACTTAACCTAAACACTTTGCATAGAAATAACACATACACACTATTCCACTACCTTTCCCTCTGAATCAACGCACACTTTCGTCACCTTGACATCAAACTATCTGTGTCTTGTAAGGTTTAATGTTATATACATTTTGAACCCCTATTTCCTGCCCATCGTTTTCCAACAAAACATTGTTATTGTTCAGTACCCCTTTCACCTTGTACGGACCGTCATAGATGGGAAAGAACTTCCGAAACAATTTCTGGTCGGAGGAAGACGAATGTGGCGAACGGATCAAAACTTCGTCCCCTACACTAAACGTTCCCCGATAGAAATGTCCCTGAGCCCTTTTCCGCAGCTTGGCCGATTTCTTCAACTGGTCGTACACTATCTGGTTATTTGCAGTCACCGTTGGTAATCCACTAATCTCCGGTGGTATCTTCACTGCGTCAAACGTCCTTAACTTCTTCACGCCGAAATGTACCTCCCACGGCGTCGAATGGGTGCTGGAGTGTGGCACAGCGTTCAGAACCTCGTTCAAAACGGGTACCGCCTCGAACCATGCTTTGTGGTTTTCAGCCACATACACGCGAAATAACCGCGACAACTCCCTCATTACTCGCTCGCTAGGATTGCTTTGCGGGTGACGTACCGCGGTAAAATGCACTGCAACACCTAGTTCTTCCATCTTCTCTTTCCATTTTTCGCTGGTGAATTGAGTTCCCCTATCACTAAGAATTCTCGCCGGTTTCCCGCACATTTCAAAAAATCGCAACACCTGTCGTATGCAGTTGTTGGCGTTGGGCTTCTTTATCGGAAAAATTTGGACGAATTTGGAGAATACGTCCATGATTACGAAGAGATGCTGATTGCCGAACCGGGTCTTTGGCAGTGGACCGTACAAATCAACGGCGTACAAATCTCTGGGACCTCGTGGCACTATCGCTTGCCATTCCCCTTCGTAACGCCGATTAGGCTGCTTTGTCTTCTGACACAAGTCGCATGAACTTGTCAGCTGCCGTATCTCTTTCCCCATGTTTGGCCAATAGCAATATTCGGACAGGATTTTAACAATCTTGTCCCCTCCAAAATGCCCATAATGTTCGTGTGTAGAAATAGCTAATTCCTTCCTATGTTCCTTCGGAACCCAAATCCGGAAAAATCTTGTCTTGCCGTTTACCTTCCGTAGCAACATCCCATGGTATATCCTCCAATTGTCCACGTTCGCATCCTTGCTCCTCGGAATTTGGTCGACGTCATACGGTCGTCCCATCACCAAGTTGATCACTTCTCGGGTGAATGGATCGCGCTGCTGGATCGCGATGATGGTTTCCGCGGTCCATCGCGGATGAATTTCTCGCACCTGTAGAGCCGCCATAATATCCTCCGCCATTTCTTTCTCTTTGACTTTGATTCTTGACAGATAATCTGGGAGTAAGTTCTTCCGGCCTTCACAATATTCGATGTTAAATTGGAACTGTTGGAGCCACAACGTCCACCTTAACAACTTATCGTTATTGGTGTGGCTTCGCATCAAAAAAACTAGCGCCTTGTGATCCGTAATGATCGTAAATGGACGCCCGATCAACAACGTCCTGAATTTTCGGGTCGCCCAAACAATCGCAAGCGCTTCCAGTTCCGTTACGCCGAATTTTATCTCGCCCCCTTTCAATGATCGGCTGTCTAAGGCAATGATTCGCTGCTCACCGTGATCACCTATTTGGAACAGTACTGCTCCTAGTGCAAAACCGCTACTGTCGGTCTGTAGGTACATGCGCCGATGAAAGTCTGGGTATTCCACGACATAAGTGCGCTCGAACGCATTTATTAGTTCTTCAAATGCCTCCTGGCATTGTTGCGTCCAGTGCCACTTGCTCCCTTTCCTCAGTAAATGCAATAATGGCACGACCTTCTGAGAGTAATTTTTCACAAAACGCGCATAGTAATTGCATACACCGAACAGTCGACGCAGCCCTCGAACGTTCTTCGGCGGCGGTAGCTTCTGAATTACTTCTCTTTTACTCACTTGCATCCTCATACCCGTGCCGGAGATCTCATGTCCCATAAACTGTACACGTTCGCGGCAGAACTCACACTTCTCCAAATTCAGTTTCAAGTTATATTCTTTAAAAATTTCGAACAACTTCCTTAAGCTGCTGAGATGGGAATGCATGTCTGGTGAAAATAAAATAATGTCATCGACATACATTACCAGGGTTTCTTTGAGCTCCGCGGGGATTACGTCATTTAAGTAACGGATTAGCGCAGCTCCCGAATTCTTTAATCCGAATGGCAGTCGTCGGAACGAGTACACAGTTCCCTCAAATTTGAAACTTATATAACGCTGACTGTCAGCTTCGACCTCTATCTGCCAGTACGCGGATGAAAAATCGAGCGCACTGAAGATAGTAGCCCCGCCCAACTTCATCACCATCTCATTTATCGTAGGTGGCGTCTCGTACCGTGGAATAGTAACCGCGTTTAATTTTCTCGCATCCAGGCAGATGCGAATGCTCCCGTTCCTTTTTATTACCACGACCAATGGACTGACATATGGGGTAATTGCCCTCTTTATTACTCCCTTTTCTTCCATTTCTTCCACTAGCTTGCGCACCTGTTCTACGTACATTTGCGGTACGGGATATTGCCTGGCAGTAAACGGTGTAGTGTCCTTGAGCTGTAACGAAAACTTGTAGCCTTTCACCGGCTCTGACGATTCTCCGAAAATTTCTGCGAACTCTCGCAACAGTTGTCGAATTCTTGCGGGACAGTCTCCCAAGTCCATGACTCCTTCCGCGGCCCTATCCACATTCTGGAGGATCTCTTCCATAACGGCCAGCATCTCATCCCCTGCGACCTCCGCCTCATCAAGTTCAGCGACCACTGGACTGCTTCCAATAAAACCTCTCGATCGTAGCGTCACTTTCCTAGCACCTACGTCGACGACGGCTTGGTAAGCCCCCAATGCGTCCATCCCAACGATGACGTCACGGATCAGCCCTCGAATGACGACTGCTGCTACCTCAATGGTCACCCCTCCGACATCAATCTCTAACCAGACTTGTTTCCCGGTGGTATTCGCCGCTTTTCGGTTTGCCATCATGACTTGTAGTTTCCGCGTCGGTAATTCAACCAACATGCGCCCTTCCTTCAGTACTTTGTTACAGAACTC